>AYEL01071844.1:0-79035 GCA_000484575.1 Olivierus martensii
TGTTTGACATAATAACAACTTTGTCAGTCGAGTGTTATTTTTTGACTTACATTTGATCAAATAACACATAAAATGTAATAGAGTATTTTGTTTTGTAAATAAATATATTAATGCATACGAATTATGTAATAACCAATATATATAAAATTTATAATAATTAAAATAAATTAAATAAATCGTACAGTACATAAAAAATAATAAAATGAAAAATAAAAAAAAATTTTTCAATGCATAAAAAAAAAAAATTGCACATCAACCGAGACTCGAACCCACCACCATCAGATTACGAGCCACGTATTTATCGACTACGCCAGCTGCGCTACAGCTGATCTGTTGTCTATCTATCGTTTTTAAGCTGAATTATCAAAAGTTCGATTTTTCAAGTGTTAAAAAATACTATTAAAAGGCCCTATTCAATGAAAAGCTCGGACATGTATTCACTCATTTTTGATGTATTTTCACCATACTTAAGCGGATCAAAATCGGTGGGGGGTCAGCTGTGTCCTCCCCTTGTCAGTGCATAAAGTTATTTCAGTAGTTTTTGGCACCAAATAATAACAGTACTTGGGTTATGAACAACCTGAGTTATAAACAAAACTTATGTACGAATTATGTTTGTAACTAGAGAAGTGTGTGTACTTATATAGTATTAAATTAATACTCTAATATTAGAAAGAAATTATTAAAAAAATTTATTATTTTTTGATAATTAAAAATAATTTAATAAGTTAAATTAATATTTTTTTTACATCTTACAAGGAGAGGGCACGGTCTGGGAAATGAACTTTGGAATCAAACCCTGTGTTTTGGTAGTTTACCCTTCATGTGTTAATATGATAAAATATTAGCGCGCAACTATTCAGCCAATTCCAAAAAAAATGGATTCAAAGTTTTCATAGCTGTTATATATAATAAAAAATGTGCGAAATCTGTCAGAAGGTCGAGTAGTCAAGTCGGTAGCGCGATGTCTGTCGGTGCTGACTTCCGGTATGGGCCGTGGGTTCGGTGTGCGATTATTTTATTTTTTTCGTTACAATTATTATTTTATACATTTTATTTAAAAAATATTTACATGAAGAAATATTTTATCTCATAATTTTTCATTAATTTGTTATTCGAGAGGTCTTTAAACCTTAAGTTTTTTCCCGGAAAAATTTTTTATCTGTGTTTTTAATTATCTACAACATTTCACATATACGTGCATATTTTTACTGGTAAGATTGATGCAAACGTTCCAGTTGCCGATTACTTACTGACACTATCATGTGAAACTCATAAAGTCATCAAAAAGTGTGTTTTCTAGTATCACTGTAAGTTTATCCCTGGCTTTTGAAGAGGGTAGAATGTGTTTCGTGTCGCCAATATAAATCAGTTTACAAAAACGTTTTCAAGTGAAAATGTCAGCAAGTGAGATAAAATATTTCTTTATGTAAATATTTTTTTAAATAAAATGTGTAAAATAATAATTGTAACAAAAAAAAATAAAAAATAATCGCACACCGAACCCACGGCCCATACTGGAAGTCAGCACCGACGGACATCGCGCTACCGACTCGGCTACTTGGTGTTCTGACATGTTTGCACATTTTTTATTATATATAATAGCTATGAAAACTTTGAATCCATTTTTTTCAGAATTGGCTGAATAGTGCACGCTAATATTTTATCATATTAACACATGAAGGGTAAACTACCACCACACAAAGTTTGATTCCAAAGTTCATTTCCCAGACCGTGCCCTCTCCTTGTTAGTATAAAATTATATTATTACATTTATTAGGTTCAATATAAAATACAATAGCAAATAAATAAATATAATAAGTTAATAATCACTATACATAATAATAAACTTACAGTTTCTTTGAAACCATTTGAAAGCCATCGATTTTGCATAACAGCCAATACTGAAGGTGGTGGACTTTCCAAATCTTCAAATGCATCCAAAATAATAAAGTCTAATACTACATCATAGAATGATAAACATTTAACCTAAAAAAATTATAAAAATATCATTTAATATTTAGTTTTATTTCTGAATAGTATTAAATAGAATAAAATTTCATAATCTCAAAATATTTGATATTATAAACAGAAATTCCAGAAATATAAAATATTTAAAAATTTTAATTATAGATCTACTAGCATTTATAAGTTTTTCAGAAAATTTTTTAATACTATACAGCAATATAATATTTCTTTAAAAATTATTTTTAAATTAGGAGAATTTCTTAATCACCTAATAAAGAGCATATAGCTATTCTACATAAAATGATTGTAAATATCTTTTTTCAAGATCTCCAATTTGGTTTAATCAAATTTAGTATGATTTTTTTTAAATCCAACATTAGAAACATTATATTTAAATTTCATCTTCATTCAGTCTATGGTAGCCAAATATGTGCATATATAGTTAGCAAAGTGCAAGTGCAAGTACAAGAACAAGCACACAGTGTTTTCCAACTTGCATAATACTCATCTTATACAAAGTTGACTTTACATTAAAAAATTTCTCATAATTTTTTAAATACAGAAAAAAATATTGTAAATTACAAATGTACAATATAAAAAAAAGAATTAAACCTTCAAATAAATAAGCAATTTTGGCAGTGAGTAACTTTCAATAAAATTGAACAAATGTTTTTGGTTTGTAGCCCTCTTCAGGATATAACCTGAAGAGGGCTACAAGCCAAAAACATTTGTTCAATTTTATTAAAAGTTACTCACTGCCAAAATTGCTTATTTATTAAAAAGTTTACTTGCATTTATGTAGTAGAGGCAGTTTATAGTTAATTATGCAAATAAATAAAATTTCTATATAAACAAATCAAGATTCAATATAGTACTATAAATGATAAAACAGCTTTAAAATGAAACCAAAATCAATTTTTAATTAATAATTATATAATTTCAGATGTTACAATCCATCATCAGTTAAATAGAATAAAATAGAACAATATAACAGAATATAAAACGAAGTCCAAACTAATATAATAAGCTAGTTTGGACTTTGTTTTATATTAATTTAAGACTTAGTTGTTAATTCAATTTCATAACAGAATATTTAAAATAATAGAGCAGAACAATTTTTTAAATGCATATTAAATTTAAAATTACAGTAGTAATTAAACATAGGACGATTTTATAAATATGAGTAAATGTTATGAATATTACACAAAAGGTTACAGAAAATATTAATAAAAGCAATCTAATTCACATATTTACATTAAAAAATTAATCAATATTTAATGGTATCTTTTTATCTAGTCAATAAGATATTCCCAAGCTGCTGGAAGATTGCAAGAATCTTTCAAATTGATAACATTTTTATTACATATATTTTCTTGATAAATGTGCAATTTTTCATGTATGAAGTCTTTGTTAGATGTTTTCTTCAAAGTTATTTCATGTCACAATCAGGATGATGTCACAAAATGTTAGTGTGTGTGTGATGCTGTGATGATCTGGGACATCATCCATTGTTACACTGTACATCAGAATATTTGTGACAGCACTCATTGCTACACTACAATAAATCACACACACTAATATTTTGTGACATCATCCATTGTTATTTCATATATTGGAGTTATTGCGATGTCATTGCTATGGCATATTAATGTCACATTCTGATAACATTGTAGGATGTTATTCAATATTATGTTGTATGGAGAAACTATTATGCTATCAATAATTGTTGCATCATAATAATGCCACACACTGATGAAGTTTGTAATAACATTCATTGTTATATCATGGTAACATCATGCTTTTGAGACATGATTTCATCCCTACTTCATATACTGCAATGTCAACAATAATCAGAACAACAGGCTAAAGCAGCACTTCTCAAACTTTTTTCATTCATGATCCCATTTTTCATTACGAGCTGTTTCATGACCCCACGTATGAAATAAAACACACAAGTACATAAATCATTTACACCCTTATTAAGATGAACAGAATCAACTAACTACACAGAAAATACATATGTTGTCATACGTTAAATATTGGGCATTTGTGAAATTACATATATTCCAATGTTTGCATTTAATTTTTGCAAACCCCATTTTGGGCCGCGAAGCGAAATGGGTCACGACCCAAGTGAAATCCAGCATTTCGCTTCGCGACCCCAAATAGGGTCGCGACCCATAGTTTGAGCAGCATTTCACTTCGAGACCCCATTTGGGTCGTGACCCATAGTTTGAGAAGCACTGGGCTAAAGGATTTAAATACATATTTCAAATTATGACTCCAAAATGCTCATTCACTGGGGCAATTTTGATCCAAAGTACCCTATGTTATCTGCAGAGAAAGTCATTCTGCAAAGTTTTCTGCAGATAGATCAAACAATGTGAGAATCTAACAGATAGAAATTATGACCCAAACATATCCTACTCTTTGGGGTGATTTTGATTTTTGCATCCTATATTATCTGCAGGACCATGGGAAGTCATCCTGCATAGTTTGGTCCTGGTAGGTCAAATGATGTGGGAGCCTATGCAGAATAGACAGATAGAAAGAACAATTTCGATGTGCCCTATCTGCTGAGGCAATTTTGATTTTGGATAGCCTATGTTACCTGTAGGATCATGGGAAATCACATTACAAAGTTTGGTGCCAATAGATCAAACAGTGTGGGACCCTATGCAGAACAGACAAACATTGCATTTTATATATAGATATAATATAAATATGTATAATTAATTATAAATAGATTAATTAGTAATTTGTGTGGGCGATGCTCCTCTTAAAATATGTGTAGAAGGCAGCTTTTTTATATGAGATTGGTCCTCTGACCAATAGGTAATAATTAAACAGTTAACTGTTGGTTTGTGGTAGATTTTTGTAGAATAAAAGTTCTGTTCACTTTTATCAATTTATCTACAAAGTGGACAATTTTTCTATCAATTTCGTTTGCCTTTAAAGTTAAACAATAGGCAAAATCTGTGAACACATTATCTAAATCTTCAGTTCTAATCTTTCTTCCAAATAATGATATATAGATTAATGAAAAATTTTAAAATATTTATTTTTAAATTGAAGGAAAAAAATTTAGAATAAATTTAGAAATGTAGCATAATATTGTATAAAATAGAAAAAGGTAAAATATAAATGACTATATAAATGTAAAATACATAATAAAAACAAATTAAAATTTCTTTGCCATATCTTAGTGGTTATATCATTCAAGTAAAATCAAAACTTTTTTCAGGAATCATCCATCTTTATTGTTCAGCCTAATATTCTTATAAATTCAAATAGTAATTAAACTAGGATAAACTCTGATATATTACTATTTATTGGAAATTGAAAATAATATTGTAACAGTTATCAATTGCAATTTTCTAATCATTTTGACTCTCATGTTAGCCAAATACCTGAATTTTTGTGTTTTAGATCTTGTGTGCTATTGCCTGAAGAAGTTTAAGAGTTGTGGGACTGGACGGTTGATTTTGATATGATTTAACTGCCGAGCGGAGACAGCTGAGTCAGGATTCTGACAGTAGGTGTGATAAGTTTTCGCACTTACACCAAATGTGGATTTTAGAATATAAGGCCAAAAATTTTTATAATGGCGTGTGGATAAGTGGCAACTCCAGAGTTCAGATGCTGCTGGAAACGCACAGAAGTAAAGACAACTAATTTAAACAATAACAACAAAAACATTTATTGACAATAAACTAATACATACAAAATTAACTTTCACTAAGAATAAACACAGACAATTTCAAGAATGGACCTATACAAATTATTAATTCTTATACTAAGACTATTGAGTCAAGAAAAACCAAGGAAACCTTTCATATTATACTTATAATAGTCTGTCCTAACCTTAATGAAATCTTTTTCACGGCTATAAACAATACCTTCTGAGAGAGAGCTGTCTCAAATTCTTCTTTTCCACTTCCAAAGTTGGGTTTCACAGATTGATGAATAGTTCTATGAGATGGAAGACACTTAGAGAGACATCTAGACAAAACGATGAACACACCAAAAGTTCTCTCGGACAGGACTGACTTCCAACTTTTTGGAGCATAGTCCGTTCCTGCCCTTGGATTCTTTACCAATCCCATCGGATGAGAGAAAGAGTTTGAATTAAATCATTGAAGGGTTTAAATTAATTCCCGAATCCCATTTGCTCCGACAGATGACGATTTTTCCCGGGATTGGCTGCAGAACTGTCAGGATTTTATTTTTATGACTAAGGGGTTGTTGGGAGAGCTGGTAAACTTTGACCTCCTTAATGTCAGTGATGATAACATTATTTTCTCTCTCGAGGTATGGTTTATAACAAGTTTTGTAATTTAAGTGGAAAAATTCTTACCCATGCCAAAAATTTATTCAAAAATTCTAGTCTAAAGATTTTCTCAGTTTCGCTAGCTTTTCTTCATTCTTATGCTTGCTTAACTTTAAATAAAGCAGATCTTTTCTTATCCCATTATAATTATATAGTGATTTAATATTATTTTCTAAAGTTATAAGAAATAATTGATAATTGGGACATTCATTTAAGATATATATATATTCTAGTATTAACGATTTAACATTCTAACATTTAGCAGGGTATGTAATTACCAGTCTCTTATAATATTATAAAAAAATAAAACACAAAAACAAATATTTTTACACATATATATATCAATAAAGGATGGGAGCAATAAGGGAATAGTTGGCTTCAAAGGACAGTATCTGAAAACCGGTGACAGAAATATCTCGGTGGTTGATTAGTTGGCTGGTAACACAAGACTTTTTTTTTTATTCTGGCCCCTGGTCATAATAACTCCTACACGATGTTTCCCAGGCGAACACGTATTCAATAGCGGTAAATTTTTTTAGACTTATATATAGAAAAAGGGGCAAAGGTGGTGGTTGATTAGTTGGCTGGTAACACGAGACTTTTTTTTTTATTTTGGCCCCTGGTCATAATAACTCCTACACGATGTTTCCCAGGTGAACACGTATTCAATAGCGGTAAATTTTTTTAGACTTATATATAGAAAAAGGGGCAAAGGTGGGGTTTGGAATCTCACACCTTTTTTTGTTATTTTCTAATAAATTTTTTCTGCGATAGGTTTCCGAATAATATTTTGCAGGGTGGCCAAAAATTTCAAGTTCCACAACTGCACTAGGGATTAATTTGGCTGCAAATATTTGGTTTAACTTGATGTTATTCCCCTAGTTAGTTTCAATTAGAGTATATTATACATGAGTATATTAGTAATTATATTTATACTAGCTCTATAATTTAATTTTTTACTTCAGGTACTACAGGTGAAAAAGGAGAGAAAGGAGAGAGAGGTTTTCCAGGTTTACCAGGTCTTGTTGGAATGAAAGGAAACAATGGATATACTGGAATGCCAGGTTTTCAAGGTAATATATATATTAAACTATAATATAAATTAATTCAGCAAGTTATAAATATTATGATTTATAAATGAACTTTGATTGAAATTGCTTAAATATATATTGTTCTTTAGTAAAATTAGTCATTTAGCTATTGTATATTTTATCTATAATTTATTATCCTTGATTATTTATAAAAACAATTTTATTTATTCAGCTCTTGTTTATTTTATACTTAAATCATCCATGATACCCAATTTCTTAATGGAATGCAAAAATATTTATTCCATTCCATTAGTATTAATAATCATCTAGATTTAAAATAAAAACATTTTTTGAAATAATCTTTAAAATGATCACTATATGATGATATTATTTACAAAAAAAATTAAATTGTTGTGAAGCTTCATTAGAAGCAATTGTTTTGGATTTTAGTTTTTCAACATCAGTAACATTTTTCAAATCAGCATGGGAAAATCTTTTTAATAATATTAAAATCCTGGGAGTGACAAAGTACATGATTCTTCTCCTAAATGCAAAAATAAAAATACTGATATCAAAAATTTTTAATAAAATCTGGAAAAATTAGAATTTTCCTAAATCACCAAGTCCTTTCTGATATATTCATAAATTTTGCAATGCATGAAAAGGAGCAGAGAAAAACTCTCAACATTTGAAATTCTACACTTTATTACTTGCATAATCAAAATTCTGAATGTATAGCTGGTAATCCTTCCTATGTTTGTCACAACTGTGACTATTTATTCAGCAGAGGACTAAATTGAAACTTATTAGACTATATTTAATTGAAATTTTTTTATTAAATTTTAAATTCTAATGTCTTTTTAATTATTATAAATAATTACATCTATTCATAATCAATTATTTAGCTCATGTTCTAAGAACATTTTCCTGGCTTATGCAAATAATTGGGAGTGAAGGATTTTACTTAACTCAGATTTTGAGAAAACTGAAAAAAAAAATGATTTTTTAACAAAAATTCTGAAACAAAAGCTATTGAAGCTAAAAGACTACTGTGATTCCACTTATATCATATTATGGCACCATATTTTTTCTCTGATTGAAAGGGGCCCAACACTGCATGGTACAATATAATATCAATAATATGATACTTAAGATCAACTAATAATACATAAAACATAAATAAATCAAGTTACGTGAAATTTTAAGTGTTATAAACCAACATGTTCAGACTTTTAATTTACAGATATAATTGTAAGGCCAGTAGTTAAATGTCTATTTAGTTAATATACTTATAGTTAATCTACTGAAAGGTGAGAATGAGAATGTATTCTGAATTCTACATTGAGGATTCAGGAAGTTGACAGTAACACACACACACACACACACACAAACACACACACACACACATATATATATACATACATTTAATCCAAATTACTATTTTAACTTTATCTTTTATTAAACTGTGATGTAAACATTCTCATAAATATGTTAACAACTATTCAAATGGAGTAAATGAGAGAAAACTCGAGAAGTGAATTGGAGTGATCAGGAGATGAAAAGAGAAAATACCCCATCCAAATAATTTAACCACTCACTTTATTCTACAGAAGGAGAGAGTAATAGCTCCAGTATGTTTCAGGTTTATGAACTTCCCATTCCAGGAGAGATTGTTGGCAATGCCTCTTGAGGAAGAAGGTGAAAGATTGACAATTGAAAGATAATGATTGTAGACTTGAAGTCCAAAGGTTTGGAATTTGAAGAGTTTTTTTCTGACTTTTTTCTTTGAATCTTCAACTTGATCTCCTTATTGACCTCTCTGCTTGTTGCCTTCCTGTACTCTTCTTTTTATTGATTTTTATTCTACCAACCAACATATTCCTAGGAAGTCATTCAACCTTGTTTTTCACTTACTGATCATTAAAACTCATCCCCATGTTGGTAATTATACTCAACTCTTATTAACATTAATAGAATAATTTAATATTCAAAAACATTTCTTTAATTATTATTATTAAATCATTTGAGTTTAGTATTTTATTGTTTTTTTAAATGCTTCCTATAATAATAATTTTGTTAATTAGCAATCCTGAAACCTATACTTATTCAGCCGTTTAGTGAGATTTCAGTTATCCATAATTTAATATTTCTGAAACTACATTAGTGTAGGAAAATAAATTTCATATTTTATGAGATTTTAAACAGTAGTTATTTAAGTTAGGTCATCAGAAAACAACTTTTCAGGCAGAAGAATTTTGAAATATGCTAGCTGTGAACAGTTATTAAATTTTATCAATTGTTAGATTATTTAATATTTTTTTAAATGCTTATTCTAAAAAATTATTGAATAGTCCAGTTATTTAAATCAGAATTTTGGAAAGATCTGTGCCAAGTATAGCAGTTAAAGCCTTTACTATTTATTATTATTTGATACAAGCAATGTCTTTTTGTTTTTTGTCATCATTATTCTTGTTGTGTTATCTTTCAAATATTTTTATGATTATTTAACTAACTCTGCTTATAATCAAAATATTTTAAAATTCAACAAACTAGAGCACTTATTAGCAGTTTTACCTTATAAATGTTTTTAATTTATCGTAACGTTTTTGGATTAATCTATCTTCAGTGATATTCAATTGGCTACAGAATGCATTTAAATTTTCTTGTTCGTTATAACCTTCGTAATTGCACATTTGAAAAATATATAATTATAATAAATTGAATAATATATATTAAATTAAGTAGAATAAAAAAAAACCACATTTTATGACTAAAACCAAACCAAAACCTTAATACAGTACAGTTCAAATTACTTCTAAGTATTTTGTAGCACGTATAACCCCGCAGATGGAATGCCTTCAGTTGGCTTTTCATTAATAATAATATCTTTCTTGCTGTTTTTTATTATTTCTAATGATTCTATAAGAAATCTTTCTTTCCAATTCGTGCAACTTCTTATTACTCTGGCATCTTGCCATCTTACTGTGATGTTGTTTTTGTAACACCTTGTTGCTAGTGCTGTAGTTAGATTAGCTTGTTCTATGTCTTTCCAGTGTATGTAATCTTTCTTGGAGGTTCCTCTTCATTACACCTATGTAATAATCTTCTTGTAAGTCCCATTGGTGTTTTATAGACCCCTTGTTTTGTCATTTCCTGTTCTTTATCCTTTTTGTTTCTTAGTACATTAAATACAGTCAGAGCTCTCATTGGGACTACTCTCTTGTTGTTCTTTTTAATTATATTTCTTATAGTTTTAAAGTTGCTCATGCCGAATGGGATTTTTATGTATTGGTCTTGTTGGGTGTCCGTGGGTATGCTGTTTGTGGTTTTTTGTTGGTTCATGTTGTCTAATTTTTGTTTTATTGAGATCTTCTACCACTTTATTATGTATTGCTTGCATAAAAGCTGCCTTATATCCATGTTTTTTGCTACATTTATAACTATTAACTGCAGAAAAATAGATAGCACGAAATGTCCAAGACTATGAAACAAAATAAATAAATTGTATGTGCGTTCTTTAAGAATTTGTTGTTGTATTTATGGAAGCTGAAAAGGATTTTAATAAATCGAAAAAATAAAGAAGCGCTTATTTTAATAAAGCGCTTCTTTATTTTAAACTTGTTGAGTGAATTATTTACATTTGTTTATCTCCTGCCATAGTGCTGAAAGTTTTTATTGATAATGTCCAAGACTATTTGCATATATAAAAGCACACAAAACACCTATAGCTGCCAGACCAATTATAGAAAAGAGACAATTGCCACTTTATAACATTGAAAAGCAATTAGCAAAATGGTGCACACAAAAACTAGAAGGATATCCTAACTCAATAATATCAACAGATATATTCCTTAATAAACTCTTACAGCAAACACCAGAACGGAATAACGTAATGGCAACTTTGGACTTCCAAAGTCTTTATCCATCATTAAAACTACCGCCAACCTGTTTGATGTTCTACAAATTTTTATTACAAAATGTTCCAGAAGTGGATAAAATAGTAAATATACTCAGAGATCTTGCCTACGTGATATGTTATCAATCATATTTCACCTTTAATGGAATCTTTTACAGACCAACATGTGGTGTCCCAATAGGTAGTCCGATGGTGGATATCTTGGCCGAAATACTAATTAGATCTTTAGAAGAAACAGTTTTAGCCCAGTTTTCTTCGGAATACAAATTATATATTAGATATGTAGATGACATCTTTTTATCTGGAAATATGAAGATAGAACTGAAAGCCTAGAACAAGCTTTTACTAACGAAGCATATGACCTAACGCTTAAAACGGAGCAGAAAAGTGCAAAAATATATACATTTTTTAGATGTGGAAATACAAGTAAAAGAAAATTCTTTTAACACAAAAATCTATAGGAAACTGTCTAGCAGTCAGATAATTATCCCACATTGGTCTAATGACCCAAACAGATATAAAAGAGCAGCTTTTTATAATTACTTCAAAAGGGCTATCACCCACTGCAACATGATTCAAGATCAACAAGAGGAAATCAATAATGTTTATAAATGTGGCAAAAAACATGGTTATAAGGCACCTTTTATGCAAGCAATAACATAGTAAAGTGGTAGAAGATCTCAATAAAACAAAAATAGACAACATGAACCAACAAGGAACCACAAACAGCATACCCATGGACCCCCAACAAGACCAATACATAAAAATCCCGTTTGGCATGAGCAACTTTAAAACTATAAGAAATATAATACCGAAATGTATAGCATGCATTTCGAGTGCGGCCGTTGGCGGTACTGCAGCTTCCTCGCTGAATCGTGGTGCCTCTGGTGCTATTGCGGTTGCTTTCGCGGGCAGTGCCTGTCCCAGTGAGTACACGTTATTGCATGCGGATTCTGCCCGGACCTCTGCAATTTTATCCGCTAGTTTCGCCATGTTATCGAGCGTTTCTGAGCTCACCGACAGTATGGCCTGGATTTCTGGCGGTAGCCGTTGAAGCCATAGTCTTTTCAAAAAATCATCGTTTATGACGTTGTTCGCTAGTTCCCGCATGGCCTGGATTTCTGGCGGTAGCCATTGAAGCAGAAAGTTGACCGAAATGCAGAAAGTCGGTTCCTATTATCGGCACCGGTACCGAAGCTATGAGAAACCTCCATTCAAAGTTTTGTCTCAGTACGGTATCTGAAAACTGGTGACAGAAATATCTCGGTGGATGGTTAGTCAGCTAGTAATAGGAGACTTTTAACTATGGCGACTGTTTATAAAAACTCCTGCACGATATCTCCAAGATGAACACATGTGCAAGAGCTGTAAATTTTATTTAGATGAATTTATAGGAAAGTGGGTAAAGGTGGGGTTTGGAATCTCATTTAGACGAATATATATAGAAAAGGAAGTTAAAGATGGGTTTTGGAATCACACAGAGTTATGCAGATTCAAGAATTATCCAGAGTTTTAACAATAGGAAGTGATATTTAATGAAAATTATTAATTATCAATCATTTTATCAGTAAAGAATATAGTCTTTGTCTTTCAAAATAAAAATAATTTGGTGATTAATGCTATTGATTAGTATTCTTTTTTCTTGTATATTTAGAGATATATATTATGTAACCTATTCTCAGCTGATTAAAATTTTGCCAACTTACTTTCTGAGTGAAGTGTATGACAGCTTCATACATCCCATAGATATGCCACTGATAGTTAGTTACCTAAACATAACCTTATACACATCTGGAATCAGGCTATAGCAGCTTACTTTAGTCATTGTCATTATCACAAATAGCTAAAATGCAACCATTTTGTCCTTGTTTAATTTTTTATTTATTTTTAATGTTGTTTAATGTATTTGTAGGCTGCTTTCCTGCTGTGATGTTTTTTAACTGTTTATATTTTTGGAAACAAATTTTTGCACACAAAAGCAGTTTAAACTAAAATACAAAAAATATGTAAAAATATGTAGTTAAGCATATTTTTTGTATTTTAGTTTTATAACTTTTATATATTTTTTATAAATGTTTATTTATTTATCTCAGAATTATTATATACATTTTTACACTAATACCTTCTTATTTTTGTTTTTTATTTTCTAATACTATCTCATACATTTTTGTACCATTTTACACACATTAATTATATAGTTATTATGTTGTTTTTGTAAAAAATTTTTAGCTTAATTATCTCAATATTTATATATTTTATTTTTATGTTATTTCCTTTATATTTAAAATTATTATTAACAAATTATCCCACATATTTTTGAATCATTTCACAAACAATCCTTAACAACTATATAACATGTTTATGATTTCTTGTGATTTTTAATGCAACATGAATGTGATTCCTAACCCAACTGTGTAGTAATTTAACACTGTTCTCCAACTAATAGTTCTTAGCAATTTCAGATGAATGTAAATAAACAACATGAGGAAACATCCCACTTCACTATGTAATGGTTTCTTGTAACTTTAGTATATAGCCTGATGTAGATTAGTTGACAAAAATATTTCTTAATTTGTATTAAATATATTTTTCTGCTGGAAATGTTTTTTGTCTTGATGTATGTAAATTTAATTCAGACTGGATAATATGTATGTAAGATAATGTTCCAAAATATACAAATAATTTTTCCTTTATTTCATATATAATATTGAACTGATATTTTGTCAGTTCCAATATATCTAAAATTGATAATTTTGATTTTTCAATAAGAAGTAAAATCAAATAACAGTAAGAATTATGTGATCAATTAATTTAATTTTAACTATTAGATAATTCAATACAGTAGTGCCTCGCAATTTGACACTAATCTGTTGCCAAACTAATGTCTAATTGAGAAACTGTCGAATTGCGGGACAATATTTCCTATATAAGACTAGAAAATATATTAATTCATTGTTGTACCCCCATCCCACTCCCCTAACTAGTGAGTGAGAAAGATACAATATATTATTTACTTTACTATACATATTTTGTTATTGTATAACACACTAAATTACAAAATGTATTATTTTATATACAATACACTCAATGTATTAGCCCTTGGATGTTGGAATAAATTCTTCTTTATCCTGTTCTACCTATGAATCTGTGAAACCAGGCTTGACTTGCTTTGCATTCCTCAGTTTGATCTGAGGTACATCCTGGAGATTTTTCTGCAATTCTTTGAAAATTAACCTAGCCTTCTCATAGATCATGCATTGAGTTATTGGATCTGTCTTCATCTATCTTTATCTAATTCAGGAGAGAAGCAACTTTTCCATCTCTTCATTATTAAGGATCTATTCTTGTCAAAAATCTTCATTGCTCCAGCAGACACCCTAGCACCCATAAGCTCTCTCTGTTGCAAAACATTACCAAATTGTCCTAGGAACAGCATATTTTTGAGCTACATCTGTAATTGTTCTACCTTTCTTCACATTATCTATGCTCAATCAAGTTTTCTTCTTTCCTGAATTATTTCTCTGTTCACTTCTCTTTGAACCTATCCCTAAATTTCACTCAAAAAAAGAATAACAACTACAGATGCATAAATCTTTATTTTCTGAAAAATGCAGAAATGAAAATTAAAACCAACAACACTGCAAACACCAAAGCAGCCAAACAAGAACTGGCAAAAAACAAATGACATCACACAATTCCATGCACATGCATATGCCATCCTGCGAAACCCAACTGTCAATTTGCAAGACTGACAAATTACAGGACATTGAATTCCGAGGTACAACTGTATTTTAAAGTTTGAATGAAAATTTAATATTCTCAAGTTTTCAATTTTTTTAATTATGAAAAATTGGATTTTATTTTATAAACAATAAATTAAATATTATGTAAGATATAAATTAAAAATTATTCAAAAATACTACTATAAATAATATATTTTTACCCCTCTAGCTTTTAATTCTTCTTCCATTATTGACCAGTTTTCTTCTAGCTGGATAAATTCTAATATATTATCATAGGCTTTTAAACAATCTCTTGGATCCTTACAATTAAAAATACAATTAAATCTCATATAATTAATTCTTACATCTTATTCTAAGAAATATATATTTGTTAAAGTCAACTTTAAGTACTAGGAAACAATTTAATATAGCAAAATTCTTTTCAGCTATAATCTATCTTTGGCTTAATAAAAACACTATAGCTTTTATTGCACTAATTCCTGGTTTTTAAAGATGACTTTATTGATTGTTTCTCAAAGAATCTAGTTTTTATTTAATATGAAATATATATTAATTTAATTATAAATTATAAAAAATTATTTAAAATAATATTTTTTTATTAATTAATTTTTATAATAATCATTTATTAATCAAAATATATGATTATTAATAAAGAAAATTTAGAAATTTTAAAAAATGAAGAATTAAAAAATAAAAATGATTATTAAATAAATTGATAAGTTTATATTTAAAAGAATATGAACTTATCAATATAAAATTTGCATTTTTAAATGAATAAAAAATGAACAAGATGAAGTATAATAATAACAATAAATAATAACAACTCAAATTCATATAACTAAAAACTGCTTACATATAATATATTCAAAGTTCACATATCATTAAAGCACAATAAGCAGTTAAAAAAAAATAACTGTTTTAATAAACTTTTCAGTAAAAACGGTTTTCAGTATACTACATACTATCATCAGTTACAATATAAAAGAGATTGGAACGCGTCTAAAATTAGAAGATTCGAGAACAATAGAATATATTTTAAAAATTAATTAAGCTGATAAATAGATATAATAAATAAAATACATAAAAATAATTTCACTTTGCCAGGTGCCCGACTTGAAAAAATCTTTTTCTAGGTGAACTAATTTATAAACCCGAAATAAACAGGTACTTAATATTATGTACGTCTATTGGTCAGAATTAATTAGCGTATTTCCAGAGTGCATATCTCCAAGCTTTTGTCATACTGTCTGCTTGTCGCGAGTTCAACACCAGTTTTTTTTTCTAGTTTTTAAAATTTCAACTTTTTCCATAAAAAACAAATCAATATGGTCCCATACTTTCTTAATAATTTTTGCATCTTCCCAGATTATACTCATATCTTTTTCATAAGTCCTTTGGGCTAGGGCTGTTGCAAGGTTCCTTTTAATCACATTATCCTTATGTTTGGCCAACCTGTCCTTAAAGTTTCTCCCTGTCGCACCTATGTATACTTTCCTCCTGTTGTCTTCTATGTTATTAACAGGTATCTTATATATCTCGGACTCGAATTCTGCCCCTCTCTTCTCCTTTTCATTACGCAGTACATTAAAAACTGTAGGTGGTCTTTTGTACGTGCATCTCTTGTTTGTTATCTTTAAAGTTTCAGATAGCATCTTATATTCATGTAGTCTATATGTTACAGTGACCTGATTACTGTAACATACCTGTCCTATGTTATTAACAGGTACAGATACCTGTTAATAACATAGAAGACAACAGGAGGGAAGTATACATAGGTGCGACAGGGAGAAACTTTAAGGACAGGTTGGCCGAACATAAGGATAATGTGATTGAAGGGAACCTTGCAATAGCCCTAGTCCAAAGGCTTATGAAAAAGATATGAGTATAATCTGGGAAGATGCTAAAATTATTAAGAAAGTACAGGACCATAATGATTTGTTTTTTACGGAAAAAGTTGAAATTTTAAAAGCTAGTGAAAACAAGCCGGTGTTGAACTTGCAACAAGCAGACAGTATGACAAAAGCCTGAAGAAATGCACTCTGGAAATACACTAATTAATTCTGACCAATAGACGTAGGTAATATTAAGTATCTGTTTATTTCGGGTTTATAAATTAGTTCACCTAGAAAAAGATTTTTTTCTAGTCGGGCACCTCGTGAAGCAAAATTATTTTTATGTTTTTTATTTATTTTATTTATTTATTGACTTAATTAATTTTTAAAATATATTCTATTATTCTCGAATCTTCTAATTTTAGACGCGTTCCAATCTCTTTTATGTTGTAACTGATGATAGTATGTAGTATACTGAAAACATTTTTACTGAAAAGTTTATTAAAACAGTTATTTCTTTTTTAACTGCTTATTGTGCTTTAATGATATGTGAGCTTTGAATAATAATAACTCAATCATGAAGGGATCATGTATGAATTTCCATCATCTTTATGATGGAATGAATGTCTTTGCTATTCTAAGTTCATTTCAAAACCTTTTTGGATAATTAGATTCAGTAGATAGTACAGGGCCGCCAAGAGAAATTTTTGGGCCCATGACAAATCTGTTGTCCAGGTCCCACTTAAAAAAGTGCATCACTTTGGTTTAATAAGAAAACCATATAAAACATTAAGCATTTATTTAAAAAAGGCAAACAATAAATTCAAAATTCCATACATTATATACTATGTTATATATAAAAAGTTTATTTTGGTACAACTGTTTTAGGTGCTCTGTCGACAGCCTGCAAACTATCGGACATGTTATGTGACACTTCAGGCCCGATGATCAGGCTCGTGACAAAAGTCATGGACGTCACCCCCCCTCTCAGCAGACCTGAGCTAAATACACCACCACCAATGAAGCAAATATAGAATGGGCAGTCCTTTTTATTAATATCAGAACACTGAAAATACACCATAAAAAAAAGAGTTTTACTGCATTGGATATAGTACAAAATAAATATATATATGCACATGGTTTAAACAGAGAACTATATGAAAAGTTTGTTGCAGTCTTCATTGGTAATCAGTGGCATGGCCAGCATTGAATCAAGTAAAATGTAAGTTAACAATTTAGCCAACAGTATTTCATTACATATTTTACTGATGACTAATAAAGTCAGAAAATTTTGTAAATGTGCATGGACAGAAGAAATGAATGAATGTGTCATGCATTCACACTATATAGTTCAAAACTACAATGTACAGATAAAAACTTCATATATTTTTCAAAACACATTATTCACATTTAAATGTTACAAAAAAAAAGAATTGCTGATCAACATTGCATAATTATCATATGGAATCTGTCTTCCCTATCCATTTTCAGAACAAATTAAATTAATATTAGCAGATTCATTGCATTAACAATTGAAAAATTCACAGTGAAGAGTAAAATACAGATAGTTCTCAGATAATGAGTTCTTGGATTTATAAGTTTTTTTTCAAATATGAAATAGTAAAAAAAATTGAAAATATAAACATTAATTGCAATAAATAAATTCTAAATATTCATAAAAAATTTATTTAAATCTACATACAGGTAGGCCTCGATTAGTGCGAGTTCGAATAATGCAATATTCGATTGGTGCAACTTATAAAAATGATACCATTTTTCACTTAGTGTGAGCAAATATTTGATTAATGCGAATTGTAAGCATAGACAGTCTTATTAATAAAGGTCCGTCCCCTTTTATGATGTCAATTAACAAATTAATGTTGCTCCGTCTCCTTTTATGATGTCAATTAACAAATTACCGTTAATTTTTGTTTAGTAAAACCAGACGAGGAGCAGTCAAAGAACAGTCACTTGGCTTTGAAGGGCAGTAAAACTGGACGAGGAGCAGTCCAAGAACAGTCACTTGGCTTTCAAGTCTTTTATGATGTCAATTAACAAATTAATGTTAATTTTCGGTTAGTACCATTTTATGATGTCAATTAACAAATTAATGTTAATTTTCAGTTAGTAAAACTGAACGAGGAGCAATCCAAGAACAATCACTTGGCTTTGAACGGATGAAACACCAGAAAGATGGGTTTTTTTTGCCATTAGCTATTATTTGCCTATTATTCTGCTGTGCTACCCATATTATTTATTTTCTTTCGTTTATTACCTGATTTCTTTATTTAAAATAAAACTTGTGAAAAAAATTTTGTTTTTGTTATCTTTTACTGTCATATTCTGCTAGTAAACAAATAGAAAACTTGTTAAAAATTTCTATTTGCTGTCATATTTTGCTAATAAACAAATAGAAAACTTGTTAAAAATTTCTCATTGGTTCGTAACTTCGCTTACTAGTTCTATCTGAAACTAATTTACTGATTCAATAAAGCTGCAATGCTTATGCGACAAATCAAACTATCCATTCAATTCTCGACCCAGAATTGGCAGCCAGGTGGTGTTCAACTTCCGCTTTCAATTTGCTATTTTGGTTTTAATTCGGTGGTTGGTTTGATGATGGTTTGAGACGCAATTCCTGGTAAGTTATTAATTTGATTTGGTGGTTGGTTTGATGATAGTATGAGATGCAATTCCTGGTAAGTTATTAATTTAGATTTTTGATGATGGTATGAGATGCAATTCCTGATAAGTTATTAATTTAGATGGATGAAAACGATGTAAAACACAATTCCTGGTAAGTTATTAATTTAGATGATGAACAACGAGTAAAATTCGCAATTCCTGGTAAGTTATTAATTTAGATGATGAACAATGATGTAAATGCAATTCCTGGTAAGTTATTAATTTAGATAATGAACAATGATGTAAAATATGAAAATAAATATTTACAATAAACTTAACACTAACTGTTTAAGAGTTATGCTGAAGTTAGCTAATGGCCGGAATCTCACACTTAAAAAGTTAGTGTCAACGATGTAAAATATGAAAATAAATATTTCTTAAACAGTTAGTGCTGTGAGTTTATTGTGGTTATTGGTATGAGATGCAAATCCTGGTAAATTATTAATTTAGATGATGAACAACGATGTAAAATATGATTTGGTAAGTTATTAATTTAGATGATGAACAATGATGTAAAATATGAAATGGTTGGTTTTTTGATGGCATGAGATGCAATTCCTAGTAAGTTATTAATTTAGATGATGAACAACGATAAAATATGAAAATAATAAGTTATTAATTTAGATGATGAACAATGATGTAAAATATGAAAATAATAGTTATTAATTTAGATGATGAACAACGATGTAAAATATGAAAATAAATATTTCTTAAGTGATGAACAACGATGTAAAATATGAAAATAAATATTTCTTAAACAATTAGTTATTCAATGAGGTTGGCTAATGGCCAAAATCTCACAAAGCAAGAACCAATTACCATGAAGTTGGCTAATGTCGAAATCTCAGAAAGCAAGAACCAATTACCATATTTTACATATAGTTAATATTTCGATTAGTTAGCTAATGGCCGGAATCTCACAGAGCAAGAACCAATTACCATATTTTACATATAGTTAATACTTCGAATAATGCGAATTCGAAAAGTGCGAGAAATTCGTGGGACCCATTATTCGCACTAATCAAGGCCTACCTGTTAGCCCTAGCTGTACAATACAGTACAATTAGTTTTGTAGCATATTCCATTATCTGCTTCAAAATAGCAGCCAAAAAGCAACAGTAGTGTATTCTCTGGTTTTATCAGCATATTATGTAAATAACTTCTTTTCCCAGATTGTGATAAGATGGTAATTCATTTGCATTAAAACTAGTCAACTTATCAGTCAATAATAATGAAGAATAAAAATTTTTTAACATTAATATGACATTAATGTTATAGAAATTTTTAATAATTATCGATATAACTTTTATTAAAGCCAACTATTTTTAACCCTAAGAAATGAAATTTTTACTTACAAGGGAAGGACACAGCTGACCCCCCACCGATTTTGATCCACTTGCGTATGGTGAAAATAATTTGTTAAATAAGGTAAATACCAAACTTAAAAAAAATAAAACACAAGATCTGTCTTGCATATGAGCTGTGACAAATTTATATACCTGTTTCATCAATTCATATGGAAAAATGACTTTCTACTTGTAATTTTCAGATTATGATAAGATTTTTCTCAATTCAATTAACTAATTTAGCAGTTTAAGTTTAGATTCTGCATTACATTATTTTTAAATTACATATTATAAATTATGAGTTATCATTAAATACAAAACTACTTAGAACAAGTTGGCATACACAACAAACAATTTGAGCATTATAATCAAGATAAGATGAGCTTTAATTTTAAAACACTTCCATTTATTTGGTCAGTATTTTTTAACATTTTTGGTCAGTATTTTGTAAAATAAATGGTCAGTATATATGGATATTTTGATCAGTATAAATAATTAAATGTCAGTATCAAATTACATTTAGGTTAGTATAATTTTGTTTTTCGGCCAGTATAATTTACATTTTTTGGTCAATATAATTTACACTTTTGGTCAATATAAATAATAAAATTGCAGTAATATTTTTTATTGGGTTGATCAAAGACAAATAGGTCGGTCAATGTTCAAAGACAGAAAAAGTAGTTCTAGCATATTTGGCTTGAATAAAGCATAAAATACTGAAAATGTAAACTAATATGAAACCAAAATTACATATTATGCCAACATTTTATTAATTGTAATAAAAAGTTATACTTAATATCAATATTTATATTTAATATCGGTGAAGGATACTTCCATCTTACAAGGATGGGGTCTAGGTCATTCACCTTCGGACTTGGCCAATAACAAAAACCTTTCTTTCTATTCCTTGGCTTGCCACCTGGCCAGTAGAAGGTACTGGATGCTTGTCCCAGCTTTGCCAGAAGCTAAAAGATGTGTTAATAGGACCATGTATAAGGACCATATAATGCATAGGACCATGCATATACATTGAAACAATTAATACATAGAAGCAATATGGGCGGGGGCTCGGCATAGCCGGGACAAGCATCCAGTACCCTCTACTGGCCAGGTGGCAAGCCAAGGAATAGAAAGATACAAACAGATAATGCTACATTAAGAGGGCTTCAACATACTATATCAGCAGTCGGCAACAGATTGGTGTCACGTGAAAAAATGTCTGACGTCTGAAAAATCGCCTACAAAAAACTCGACTTCTCAATTTGTGAATGCCATAGATCATTTTTCAAACTGACCTACGACTTGTAAAATTTTATGAGTGCATCAGGAAGGACCTAGAAACTCGAACTGCGATACAAACACGTAATGCTACATTAAGTGGGCCTCAACATACTATATCAGCAGTTGGCGACAGGTTGGTGTCACCTGAAAAAATGTCCGACGTTTGAAAAATCGCCTACAAAAAACTCGACTTCTCAATTTGTGAATGCCATAGGTCAGTATTTTTCAAATTGACCTACAACCTGTAAAATTTTATGAGTGCATCAGGAAGGACCTAGCAAATTAGGAAAATTCTAATTTTTCTAATGAAATGCTAATAATTTGGATATAATTTTTTTTTTTAAATATAAAAATTTAAAAAAAAAATTAACATCAGAATTTTATTTATTTTTTGCACATGGGAGAAGAATTCTGCACTTTCATTTTTTAAATTCATGACTGTGTATTTCTTTTGGACATGTGTCCTCATTATATATACCAATTTTGGAGTTTATACTATGGTTTGGGAGAAATCGAAAATCTTAAATTTATTCATGAGCCATGCAGACAGAGCTTTAAGGGCTATGGGATTTTCAATGTTGAATTGAATCATTAATAACTTCGTTAAAATTAGAGCTACGTCTTGTGATTGCATATGGCTGATAACTAGAACTAATAATCTATTTGCTAAAATTGTTAAAATTAAATTCTGATGGTAAGTATAGAAGAAATTGAAATTTTTGTACATGCTATGGAGGCAGAGCTACAGGAGTTATGGGATTCCAATGTTAAAATAAACTTTATCTAATAACTCAATTAATATTATATTAATATCTACCAAATATATATATATATAAAAACTAGACTTTATAAGGTATCCTATGAATCTTCCAGATTTGAATTCCTAGCTACCGCTGCAGTGTTTTTTCCATTATCATCCGTGGACAACTTGGAGAGGGTTAAGGCTTGTTTACAGTTTGACATGGCAGAGACGATTGTCGAGGTTAGAAACAGTTTTTCTGTTTATACTCCGACATCATCCATAATGCAGCATAACCAATGCGAAGTTGACAATCTAGAACTCATTCTAGGTTTCAATATTATGGTTATATGCTTGATCTGATACAAAATGGTGGGGTGTTCAAATTAAGAAGGTCCTTGGATCAAATAGCCATATTGAATTTTTTATTGAGGCATTTAAAGATTACTCTTATTTATATAATACTAACTATAAACAAAACAAATTAGAACGCAGTATGACAGACGTTCTTGACCAACCATTCTCAACCTGCGACCTGCTAAGCTTTTACGTGCGGTGCGGAATTCTTCTCCCATGTGCAAAAAATAAATAAAAATTCGGGTATTAAATTTTTTTTTTTAAATTTCTAGATTTAAAAAAAAAATTAATATCCGAATTATTAGCATTTCATTAGAAAAATGTAATTTGAACTGTATCGTATTAAGGTTTTGATTTTAGTCATAAAATGTGGTTTTTTTATTCTACTCAATCTAATATATACTATTCAATTTATTATAATTATATATTTTTCGAATACGCAATTATGAAGATTATAACGAAAAAGAAAATTTAAATGCATTCTGTAGCCGATCAAATATTGCTGAAGATGGAGTAATCTGAAAACATTACAATAAATTAAAAACATTTATAAGGTAAAACTGCTAATAAGTGTTCTAGTTTGTTGAATTTTATTTTTATGATTATTTTCTAAATTATCAAATTTTATATTGAGATAGCAAACAAGCTTTCTCAATGAAAGTAAATAAGAAAATGTGTATTTATCTAAAATATTAGATTTTTAAATTTATTTTCTTCTATTTTGTTTATATTAAATGTTTCAGTTCAGAGGTATAGAAAAAATGCTCTAAGTTTAAGATATTTTATTGTCATTGAAATAAGTAAGTATATAGAAAAAATTTCTCATCTGCATATTTATAAATAGAATATTTATATATATTCTGAAATATATATAAATTTCTGAAAACATTATTACTATTCTTAATTATCATTGGAAGATATTTCTAGGTGTTCTTCGAAATATGCCTAACAGGTAACAAAGTATATGAAAGTATTAAGTTTATCAAGTGTAACTTTTTTCAAAAATTGATTGTAGAGGCAAAAATAATAAGAAAAAATTCTTTATTGAAAGTTACTACTGCAATCATTTTAAAATTTATATTATTATGATAAAAATATTTTAAAATTTTTTTTATAAATTGTAATTTCATTATAATTATGCTTAGTCAATGCTAATTTTCAATTGTTGAAGAATTTGTTCTACTAAATGCTTGAATTTTTGGTATATGCTGATTTCTTAAATGGGCTTCTTCATTATTCTTGATAATTTTTCATGCTCCTAACTTTACAATTTCTCTAATTGCAGTTATTGTTTATACACTGATTTCTATCATATCCATTGTTTCTATTTGATACTATTAGTCATGAGAAACTATGCTGTTCTTTCTGCTTTCATTCTGAAGAATAATTTCTACTATTGATACTATGCAACTATGCACTCATCTTCTAAAAGAATATTTAAAAAATGAATCTTTTTTTAATATATTTAATCTAAAAATTGCAGATTAACATCTTTTGCAAAGAAGATCATAAATAGATTAACTGAAATAAATATGTAAGTATTAATGCAAAAACTGATAATTTTTTAAAAAATAAAGCATATATAATATAAATTTAAGTTAAGCAATATTTTATAATATAAATAAACTGCAATGATATAAATTGCAATTTAATATTTATATTTCAGAATATTATTGAATCACTTCTAATTTTCAAAATTTTATTTATATAAATTATATATTTTTTTAACACACATGCACATAAAAAATTAATGACAAAATAACTAAATTTTGTGAAAGAATTTCCAAACTCCTAACTATGGAGTAAAAAATGACAAAATTTAAAATAGAGCAATGGAAAGAAAAGTTGAACTGATCTAATTTTAGAGAAACTTGATTTAATCAAATCTCTTTTTGATACAGAACTTCTCTTGCAAATATTCATTTTGGCTGTTTTGAAGATGTTGAGATTAACATTACATAGATTAGATAACAGTATACAGTGGTACCTTGGTTAACGACTGTAATCCGTTCCAGGATTACCGTTGTTATCCAAGGCGCGATTCCCCATAGGATTTAATTGAAAATTGATTAATTCGTTCCAGCTTCTTCCCACAACCATAGTAAGTATTAAAAATGCAGATAAAACTCATTAAAAATGTCCTAAAAACATGGAAAGTATTATTTATTTATTATATGTACTACAAAAAAATTAACATTAATAAAATGAATTGTTCTTGAAAACACTTTTAATTATCAATCTCACCAGAAGGAAAGGACAATTGGGCTCACTTCGGAGTTTTTTGAGAAACGAACCCATAAACACTGATTAGAAGCTTATAGATTCAACGATTATTATATAGATAAGATTTGATTTTGCCTTTTGATGGTGAATGAACAGTGACATGCATTCACCAATTTATTGTCTATATGAACTATAGGATCTTGGACAGACTTTTTTCTTCTAATGGAATCCGAAACTGTGACGTCACACCACTTGCAGGTGTCAAGTAATATATAACACAAACAAACAATAGAATCAGACTTTGTTGGCAGAATTTAAAATAATAATCGTCTAGAAATCATCTTTAAGAAACTAAAAACTAGTGAACTGTTGCACGTCTATTTTTAATTAATTAAATAATTTGTTTTCATTACTATATGTTAATTATCATTTACTTAAATATATTTTTATATGGTTATAATTTTATTAATTTTAATAATGATATTGTCGGATTTGAATTGATTGTGATAAAAAAAATAACGATTAACAACTGAGCTAACGAATCACGTGATGTGATAACGAGTATTTTACAGAGCTCTATTTTGTGAAAGTTCACATAATCAGGAGTCGTTAATCAAAGCCTGCGTCATTAACCAAGTACATTGTTATCCGAGGTCATCGTTAACCAAGGTACCACTGTATTTTATAAGAACTGAAGGGCATTTTTTAATTGCTACTTTTGGTTACAAAGTAATCATGAAGTAATGGGTAGAGGTAGGATAATGACAATTCCCCTGCAAATTTGAAGCATTGTACCTTCCTAATATTTTTATTAATGACCATTTCCATTTGCAAAGAAAATTGTTATAAAACCTAGCAGAAAATTGACATAAAATATGCATTTTCTAGAAAAAAATGTAGTGAAGAATATTATTATTGAAACTAACAAAGTATTATTTCTTATTTAAATAAGAGTATTTGCTGTATAAAATATGATTATTCATAAATAGTGTGAATAAAAAATTTTATGTCCACACTTTTTGTTTTTTAAAGTATTTCTATGAAATTGTGCAAATTGTATGTATTAACAACTTAAATAAAAATTATTATAATTTTACAGCTTTTTAAACTGTACATTCAATTTGCTCTCTATATAAACTTGCTGAAGTCAGTGTGAACTTCTAAAGAAAAAAATGAAGACTACTGTTGTAATTTGATAAATTTAGCTGTACAGGAATACATTGCATAGCGTGGTTTTGAATAATGCAGGTTTTGGTCTAACATGGTTTTTATTATTACCAAAGAGGCTGATTATTACCAGATTATTACACATATCAACATTGGCAACACTGATCGGCAACCCCTCAAGGTGACAGTCGAGAACCACGTTTAAGAAGTAGTTTTCCAATTGGTTTTCACGTACATGTTCTTTTCCCGCAGCATTTTATTATTTACATTAATATTAGTATTTAATACTCTTTTATTATTTAAGTATGATTGAAAAGAGACAAAACAAAGAAGAAGACACTGTTGGAATAACAAAAAAACGCAAGTGGTTGACATTAGAGAAGAAAATTGAAGTTATAAAATGTCAGAAGAATGATGCTTCATTTGCTAAAATATCACATGAGAATTCAATGAATGAGTCCTAATGTTTTCTATAACTTTTATATTAGTTAAAAATGATTTTCTTTGTTATTTAGCTATTAAAAACAAATATTTTTTTTAAAACATTTTTATTATCTTAAATCTTTGTAATAAACAAATTAAATTGAAATCCATTATAAATAGATCTCGAAAAATGCAGTTTTGCATTGCGCAAACACTTTTTGGAACCAATTATTTAAATAAATGCAAAATGAATATTACAAACTAGATACACCAATTGATGGCAAATATTTTTAGACTACATACCAAATATTATAAAAGTCAAGAGTTTTTCAAAGTAGATTGTGATCCTTTATTGGTTGTGAAATAAATAAAATGGATCATGAACAGAAAAATGTACAAAAACGTTTGGAATCAGCTTATAAAATAAACCTTTTCTAAAGGCAATTCATTTTTCTTTACATTTAAACATGTATCATCCATAACAAATATCTAGCATTGGTCAATAACAAATAAACATAATTCACACAAAGTTTCTGTCTTTGATTCATTACATGTACTGGGTCACAATATAAAATTCTGTTTCTGCAATTGGTTATAGTTTTGAAAAATGCTGATATAGATGATATATTTTTCCAAAAATTTGATATATATATATATTTTTTGCATCCATATTGATGTCTTCAAAATTTATTAAAATTTTAAATAAACCATTAAGATATTTATTACTTTATTCTATCTAAAATACTTTCTTCTTTAAAATCACGTAAATGCTTTATTTTATCAATGTTTAAAATAACAATATTTTTATCTTTTTATGAATAAGAAATATGTATTTAATATCTTTTTATATATATGTGTGTGCCCAGCAAATTTTTCTTTCTGAGACTTTGGGCATTCATGCCATTGTTTTTAGATATTTCTGACTAATAACAACACTTCTATCATTTCCTAATTCAAACATACATAATATATAGCCTACTATAATAAATTAAATCTTATTGCTTCTAATTTAATAAATAAAATATAAAAATAGCTTTATTTAAATACAGTTCTTCTCAAATATTTCATTCAAACTAAATTAAAATATTAATCAGACCCTCTTGTAGAAATTTTGTAATAAATTTTTACTGTTAATATTTATTGTTTAATAAATTTTTTCTGTAAGTTCTGGTAGATTAAAAATAATGTTAAAATTCACTAGATAAATTTTTTAATGCTATACAAATGTTAATGTGAACAGTTTTTTGAAAGATTGATACATAGTATCATCCTTACATGAAAATTACTTTCCAACAATTCAGTCATCTTAAATTGTTTTGTCTTTCTCAGATAAAAAAGTTATAATGGTTTTCAATAATAAAGAAAATATAATATAATTCTCTGAATATTGAAAATTAAATAATGAAACTTTTTGCTGAAGAAGAGTTTTATTTGGAAAATGAGCATTTAAATCTTTGCAGCCAAATGTTCTATAGTAATAAATAGTCCAATATTATTAGGGAGAGTGTTCTTTATTATTGATCGTCTTATAAATACATTTCAGACAGATTTGAGAATAAGCCCTCTTTGAAAATGAGCATTAAATAATCTCTTCAGCCAAATATAATTGGAGATGCAATAAGCAGATCAATGTGTAACAGGAAAAATTTCTTTATTGGAAATCCATTTTATACATAAAATGAACAGTAATTTTTTTCTATTGTAACATTGATCTATTTATTGCATCTCCAATTATATTTGGCTGAACAGATTGTTTAATACTGATTTTTAAATAGTAGGGAATTACAAATGAATTCTGTCTACCATATCTGCATCATATATGTTTTGGATTTATTTGCTTCTCTTGGTATAGTAAATGGGAAGTTTATTGTAATATTTTCTATGGAGTTGTATTTGCAAAATTCTGTTAATTGCATTTTTCATCAATGTGATAAAAACATTTAACTTGCATTTATCATAGAATCAAAATGATTTATCCAATATTATTATTTTAGAATTATTAGGTATATGATCAATAAGTTCTGATGTATTGATGCCTGTGGATTTACTAAGTTTATAATGCTGACATTTAATGCAAATCACATTTTGAAAAGATTAAATTATTTTAGTAAAAATTTTATATAATTGCTTATAATACCTGCAAAGATATAACTTATATATATATAAAATTTATAAATATTTTTTAAATGATAAAAAAATCAAATGATAGAATCTTCTAGATTTGTGATTTCATTTTTAAATTGCTTCCACTTCATCTATAAATCTATAAATCTTATCACTCTTTATAGATTAAAAAACTAACTTGATTAAAGTTATAATTAATTGACTTTAGAAATAATAAATAATAAATTATCTTTTAAAATTTATCTTATCATGAATATTCTAAGGATGTGAAATAATTTCACATCCTTAGAATACTCATGATTTAAACTTCACAAAGAATTTAAAATTACATACAAATAAGAAAAAGTTTATTTTCAAAATAATAATTTTTATAATGGATTGAAATAGATTTTTTAATAGATTATTACTTGAATATTGAAAAAAAAAATTATCAAAAAAATCAAATGTCAAGATAGACATTTTTAATAGTCAAAATTTGTTAAACTGAAATTGGATGGTGTAATTAAATCACTAGGAAATATGATGTATAACAACTAAGCTAAGTGCTGCTTCAGATAAATCCACTCATTAATCGGAAGTGCTGTGGCCTTGGAATCAAAACAAGACAAACTATTTGCAGTCAAGGAAAAATCATCTTCATTTCATTGATGAATTTTTGATTAATCTTTGTCGGCTAGTTTGCTAGCCTTTATCATATTTTCTAGTGA
This sequence comes from Olivierus martensii, assembly GCA_000484575.1. Classification (NCBI taxonomy): domain Eukaryota; kingdom Metazoa; phylum Arthropoda; class Arachnida; order Scorpiones; family Buthidae; genus Olivierus; species Olivierus martensii. The sequence continues at coordinate 29,873 of AYEL01071844.1, forward strand.
TTTAACTCCACCGTCCAATCTCAATTTAATACTTAATTGTCATGAATAAAAAGGAAGAAAATAGATGATCTAATCGAAGAATTAGACAAACTGGAAGCTGACATCAAATATTTTTACTCTCATTTAAGAGAACATGTATCCTTAAGAAACTTAAACTATTAAAAACCATTAATGATGTTTCATCAAAATTTCATCAAATTGTTCTCAAATTTAATTTTTATGTTTGTTTCTTTATGCTATCATTGGATTATTTGTTTGATAAAACTGATAAGAGTTAACTAATTAGCCGAAATGCATATTTTATGCCGACAAAGAACAATCAAAAATTCATCAATTAAATAAAGATCTTTTTCCTTCTCTGAAGATAGTTTGTCTTGTTTTGATTCCAAGGCCACGATCTTCTTCCTATTGATGAGTGGATTTACCTGAAGCAGCATCTAGCCTGGTTGATATAAATCATATTTCATAGTAAAACTAGTTAGTTCTTCATTCACATTAATATGTAAAATAATTAAGAGGAATAATAATGATCTTATTTCAAGTAATTTGCTGCTAACTCTCTTATTACAAGATTCATTACCAACTCAATTTATTATAATTCTGGCTTTAGTTTAATATTATTGACCTATAAAAATTGTAGATATTTTTCTCGAATAAAAATTATTCGAGAAAAATAACAAGACATAGTATGCAAAATTTATTGCTTTTATTTATTTTATTGTATTAATTGAGCATGCTCAATTAATACAATAAAATAAATAAAAGCAAAATTCAATTAATGAAATTATTTTAATCATTGAAAGCAACAAAACTTATTCAAAAGCAAAACTTAGGCTTAGAAAAGCATCACTATTTTTCTTTTCTTCCTCTGCTATCTCTAGGTTTTCTTTCTGTTATTCATCGTTTTCCATCTAAGAGAGTACTAAGCAGTGATTCTATTCCATCATAAGCCCCTACATTTTGATGACATCGGGTGATAGGTAGTGATTTTTGTCTTATAAAATTCAGTTTTCTAATTATATTTTCTCTTCTTCTTTTTCTTTAGATTGAAATTTAAATTTCAATTCAGTATATTTATATCTCTTTAAATATAAAACAAAACTCTTCACTCTATTTATAGAATTTTTATTTCTTTGGTATTTTAATTTAAACCTTTGTTTTCTTAATTAATAAACAATAAATTTTTAAATTGTTATTATTGCTTGTAGGAACTATAAGTCTAAAGATGATCAAAAAAATGAGGAAAATATAATTTTCGTTTTATTTATGAATTATTACTCATAATTTATATTACTCAATAATTATAAATATACTAAGGCGCAATTTTAGCATACCTAAATTTTATTATATTTCTAATTTTTATAAAATAATTATTATATGCCTTGTGTAAGAAAAGATTTTGGGATTCAACTCCCTAAAAATAATTCTAAAGTAAAAAGTATTAGAAGTTTTTAAACTATTGTTTTATTTTATTGTTTAAATTTAACATAATCTAAAAGTTTATGTCTTAAATTGTTTCAAAAGTTCAAAATTTTCATCAGTATTGCTTTAAGTTAAAAAACTAGAATATAATAAATTTATAATATTTTTAAAACAAAGTTTTTTTTTATAATATTTAGCGTTTTTATAATATTTAGCATATTTTAAAAATCTTAATTTACATTATAATTCTTAAATTATGTATCTTAGAATTTCGTACAGTAATATATAAACTTTAAATAGGGCTTTTTATTTTGTGTAGGCCTATTTTGGGAATTCACTATCAAGAATAACATATTTGTATATTGAGTATAACAAATATAATAAATTTAAATTGAATCTTAGTTTCGGTTCTAGGAATTCTCGAATAAAAATTCTGATTACAATAATGACTTTTACTTGTCTTTATAATGTACTGTACATCTGCTATGTGAAACAGAGATTATAATTTTTTGATATTTAGTTTCATCTTAGGCTATTTAAATTCAATTGTATCTGTATCTTATTTTTATTAAACTCTATAGCAGAGGTTCTCAACCTTTTTATAAATGCGTACCACAAAAACCAAAATTCAAAAATTTTAGTACCACCAACGAAATTATGTCATATACAAATAGGAAGTCAAAACTATATACAGTATATGCCATCAGTCTTCTCTTGCCTATCACCGGTTGATATCAAAATAGAAATGCAAATAGATAGCAGCGGTTGAGAACCGCTGCTCTTTATGCATTTCTATTTTGTTTTGATATCATTTTCATATTGACATTAATGCTATTTGTGCCAGAAGTTGTTTTAAGTAAACAGTTAAATACTGTATATATTATTCAAACTTAAATGTTTTAAGAAAACATAATTTTAATCGATTTCTAATATTGTACAGTACTAGTTTTAAACAAACTGCTTTAATTGATCTATTTAATTTTCTTCTCATTAATGATGTAATCAAAATATTTCAAATTTGCATAATCTATCAATACAGTGTCTTTTTTGATAGAAATAGCTAAATACATAAATAATATACAATACAGTATTTATAATTAGAAATTTCGACAATATAATTTTTAGTGTTCAAAATGAAATTTAAAAATCAAAAAATAAATAAAAATTTAATTTATAAAATAATTTAATTAAATATGAAATGAAAATGAAGAAGTGAGCTTTTTCATTAGAACTTCAAAACTTAGAACTCATCTATCAATAAATTTTTGAAAAATGAAAGATACAAACCATCTATTCAATCCCCTCTTTAAGTAACTACAATATTATAAACAACAACAAAAAAAATAAAATAAAATAAAATATTTACAAAGAATAAAGTAAACACTACATCACAAACACTTCGGACATTATTGACAAGCATCAGCCGACTCATAGCAAACAGAAACTAAAGATAATTTTTGTACGAACGCATTGTATAAATTATTTTAAATGTAAAACTTTTTATGTATAATTATCTTCTTCGGAAATATTTATGAAAATAGAGTACAAAAAATAAAATATTAAATATATAATTTCAAATGATTATTAGTCTTATTATTACTGTTACTTTATTATAATATTGCTTACTATTTTCACACATTCCAATAATTAAGCTTTTATTCAATTCAAATTTAAACATAGAAAAAATATTAACACTTTCTTTTCTATGAAAAATTTTTTAATTTGATATTTTTAGATATTTTATATAGCTTTCAAGTCATTGCACTATAAGTCATCTTAAATTGTGAATTGATGACATCACTAAGTCATTTGTGATTCACTATATTGTTAAATAATAGTGACATCCGCCATTATGTCGTTTAAAATATTGTATATGAAATTTGTGCTATTTTCAGTAACAATCCATATTTATTCTTAACAATCCATTTTCGATTCGATTACGTTCAATATCCGATAAATTAATATTTTCGTATTTATTTTGAATATGAATATCCATTTGTACCATATTTTTAAAATTAAGAGTAGAAATATAATAATAAAATTTTGCTAGGAAATAAAAATATTGCAGGAGTTTGTGCCCAAAGTTATAAGAAATAGAGGAGATATATTATGAATAAAAGAAATATATAATCATACACGAAAGTTGCTACCTTGAATTTAAAAATTAAATTTAAAAATAGTTTTAGATTTTGTTAATGATATTTCACATAATACTAAAAATAAAAAATAAATAAATTATTATTCATCTGTAGGTACTTATTATCGTGAATCAAAAAATAATATATAATGTTATTATAATTTAATATAATATTACCTTTAAAAAATTTCTATTGTGAAATGTCTAATTAATGTACTATTTAAATAAGTCATTAAATGATTTTTGTAAATTTAATTTTTTAGACATAATTTAAACCTGTTTTATGTTTTAGATTTAGATGATTCATTTTATTGCACAAGAATAGATAAGATTCTACTTTGTTAGTTATATAATAAAATCTTTACAATAAATCAAAATTAGTGATAAAAAAATATATTGATTATAAGTTATAGGCCCAAGATTTTCCTTCAAAATTTTTCTTATTATAATCTTTTTTATTACCGTATTGATTCTCTTGAAAAGCCAAATGTGTATTACATTATAAATGCACGTATAGGAAGTGATTTAATAACAGAAATTCAGATATATTCAGAAGCAGGGCCGGCTCAACATACGATCGAGCGGAGCTCCCGCTCGGGGTGCCGATATTTAAGGGGCGGTAAAGGACATCAAAACTGAGACTTCAGGGGCGCAACAAAAATTTTCGCTCGGGGCAATAAAAGCTCTAGAGCCGGCACTGTTCAGAAGTCACTTTTGTAGGTATTATCTTAAAATGCACTAAAAATCGGTCTATTCAGATCAAAATGAACGGATATAAGGAGAGGAATATTCTTCTCTTTAAGTACAAATAGTAGGCCCTATACAAATTATATCGCTCAACTGATTTCGGCGAGAATTGGAATGTATATATATATATATATATATATATGTCTTTTAAGGATCTTTGAAAATTTTAATCCAATAGTGCAAAAATTAAGGGATTAGGGAGTCTTTAATGTGAAATCTTCTACTGACGCATTGCCCAATTGATTCCAATTAAATTTGATTCTAATATAATTATATTTCTAATATTACTTAAACTTAATGTTCCCTAAGAACTTCAGTTCAGTCGGAATAAAAATAGAATGCATTTAATAATTTATTAGCATATTGTGATTAGAAAGTCTTTCTAGAAAAACCTTTTTCAACTAAAAGAATAAACGATATTCAAAATTTAATCAGAAGCATATAATGTGTAATAAAATAATTCAATTACAGTACAGTATAAAAAATCAGAATATTTACTTCATTTCAGAAGTGGCTACTCGATTGACGAATTAAGAAAATTAAAGCAATAACATCAACTAAATAGTAGTTTTAAAATATAGCAAATATCTTAATTTATAATTCTGTACATGATTTATTTTTTTTTTTTATATATTAAATGATTTTGATTGGATAGGCCTACAATAAGTTCATTTCCTGTAAAATTACAAAGTCACTAAATAGAAACTGCTTTCTGCTAATTCATGCTCTTCTTAATTTAATATTTAATACTTTAAATTGAGCTTTACAGAACCCTTATATTCAAAAATCAATATGCATTCATACACATTATATATTATTAGTTTTTGAACGTACGAGTTCGGTAAAGATGAATTTAAGGGTATTAACTCTCAAAATCATAATATTTTTAAATTAACTAAAATGCTTAAGTTAATATAAATACGATTAATTAAATCTCAGTAGCCGAACAAAAGCAACATCCTGAAACAAATTTCGGTTTCATTCTTTATTTTCGGTTTTATTCGATTTTGCTGTTATTCTAGAAAAATATACTGTATTTTAAAAATTATTGAAACTTATAAAAAGATTAAAAGCAATAAAAATATTCTGTATATATATTTCATAAAAAAGAAGGTAATGTCTATAGAAATATCAGAAAACTTTAATTATTCTGATTCTCCATAGAGAAACTAGATTCAATAAAAATTAAATGCTTAAAGAAGTACCATAAAATTTCATATTTCAACGATATATATACTGTATATAAGTTTAAATACATTATACCACAGGAGCATATAGGCCTATATGAATCAATTTTCATTGTTAATACTGTGCATTTTTTAGAGCTAATGAAAAATGCTTTTCTTTCCTTTGCTAAACAAAATAAGTTTAATGATTGTTAAAATTTCGTAATTCTATTTAATTAGTTGCTATCCTAACAAATTATTTATAATGACTTTTACAGTCATAAAAATTCCATAAGCAACGTATAATCTAAGTTATAAAATAAATTATATTTTATTATTTATCAAAGCGGATATTCCATAAAATAAAAACGATATTATAAATTATAGAAAGAAATAAAAGAATCGAATAATAAAATTTTAGAAGAGATTTATGACAGAATTAAAAAAAAGAAAATATATTCTACAAGAGAAATATAAAAGTTTTTGTTTCAAATTAAAATATATTACAGTACTATAACAAAGAAATTGGGTATAAATTAGACAAGTTTTACGATTATATTGTTATATAACTTGATTAAATTAATATTAAATGAACAATTAAAATCTATATATATATATATATCTTAGCCTATTGTGTAATTATAAAAATATATCTAATTAATCATAAATAAATATGTTGTACTAATATAAATTCCAGATATTCTAAATCAGGGCTGCCCAACCAATCGATCGCGAGCTACCAGTCGATCTCGACAAGCTTTTTAGTCGATCGGATCAACTCGCTTGTTAAACTTCCACTTTACAAAACATAGTAAAGGTGGTTTGTGTTCTTGTTGAAATAAGAAAAGTGAGGTTATCCCTAAATATTTTCGTTTTTTTATCATTTATTAAATAAAGCAGATCAGATCAATCGTTAGAATATAATAATATATCAAAAACCCAATAAATAAAGAAGATTATTTCGGTGAGTAAGCAAAAATTTGTTGGACAAATGCGTTTACAGGTTCAAATGTGCTTTCTTTATTACAATACTCAGGTCCGGACAGCAATATATCGTTGTTCGGCACTAAAAGGGTTAAATTTATTAAAAAATAAGCTTCTTCAATAATTTAATTTTTTTCCTTTTTTAACCATAATTATAAGCATAGAAAAGAAAAATTAAAACTTATCATTAACATGATGAATGGGAACATTTCTTTTTTCGTTAATGGCAAATTCTCTTATCTAATATGTAATTCTGTTGTTTGCTATTCCAAAAAAAAAATATCGAAAGACATTTTCGAACAATGCACTCCAATTACGAAAATGAGTATCCGAAAGACTCCGTAATACGCAAAGCAAAAATTAAAGATTTAAAATCGAACTTAACATTTACAACAAAATTTGTTCGTAAAAATTTTAAGATTATCTCTTTTGTTTTATAATCCAAATTTTGAATCAATTGAAAATCTACAGAATGTCAAATATTACATTAAAATTTTTGTTTATGTACCCATGTATTCGTAATTATTTTCATATTTCCAAGTTATGAAGAATTGTTTATTTTTATTTAATAAATTTTGAGTTATATATATGACATTGTTATTTTTGTACTTTTATTCCCTGGATATCGGTAGATCGCTATATCGCTCCGTTGAAAAAAGTAGCTCACGGTCATAAAAAGGTTGGGCAGCCCTGTTCTAAATGATTATCTAAGAATAAATATGGAATTCCAAGGGTTGGTTTGAGTAATATAAATTGTTGAATTATTTGACCGAATTAATTTACAAATAATTTATTTAAATTAAAATATTATCATTTTTTAATTTAAATTACAATATATTTTAATTTATATGCAACACATCTTTTTTAAAAAGACACAAACCATTGGAAGTTTATTGCATGAAAATAAATCATGATCTATTCCTGCAGCCTAAATATCTTTAGATAATTTAATATTGAATTTCTTTTGAAAATAATATTAAATTATTTCATTAAAAGATGATAATAAATTTGGATTTTATTTCATTATAAATTTATTATTTGTTCATCGATGTTGTATATGTTAAAATCTTTATTATTTAGTACCTATTTTTTTAAATAAAATAATTTACGAATATTTTTAATTATATAATTAGAGATTTATTAGATTAAAGTGAAGGATAAGAATTCTAACAATCAATAACTAAATTTAATATGTTGATATGTTTGTCTTAAAGTATTATCATAATTAAATCTTATTAATCATTTATAATGTAATATAGTTTTATTAGAAATATGCTTAATTAATTAGCCTATACAGGAATCGGTGGCAGAACTATATTGTGAAACGAAAGGCAACAGAATAATTCGAATGCTATTATTAACATTTTAAAAGCAACACTGAGAGTTAATTTAGTGGAGACCGGTAAATTGTAGTTACACTTCTGATAGAGATGCAGTGTGCTATTCAAAAACAAATTTCATCCCTGTAATATAAATATCTTGCGTTGCTTATATTCATATTTGGAAATAATCGAACTTTTAGTCATATTCTTAATAATTTAATTATATCTTTGGCAATTGATATCTGACAAGCATTCTGATAAATTTTTTAGTACAAAATTTATTAGTTGAAATTTATTTCGATGTTAACTCAGTCTGGTTTGGAAAAAAATTATAATACACCAACTACTGTGTTAATATTAATACAGTAAATTATGACTAATTTTTCAAACAATTAAAAATTTTAGATATAATATAAAACAACACAACAACATAGTAAAATTGTATAAAGTAGTAATAATAAAAGAGAAACGAAAGATATTTCTTTATCGGATGTAGAATGTTATATCATGTTGATATTAGTTATCTTTAAGATACATTAATATCAACCTCTTTGGTATCAAAGCGAAACAGGATTGGCTTGCTTTATCCTCTCTCGTTTGCCTACTTAGTGTGCACTCGTCCAACGAGCTGTTCCAGCGAAAGCTCCTCCCATCTTTAAGGAGGGTTATGTCATATATTTTTAAACAGCTAGTTTTTGAAATATTTGAAATGGTTTGCAATTCAAGAAAAATCAAGCTATAATAATCGAAATATTCTATTAAAATAAATGTATTTTAACAATTATTTAAGCTTATGTCAGCATATGTCATTTGTTATAGACAGCTGTTGTATTTCATCACGCATGCGTAATTCTTTAGTTGAAACGAATTTAAACGTAGACAGATTGACACTGATTGCATAGGGGTAAAGGTCATCTAAAGGACGTCCCTCTCCTAGAATTCTAAAAATAGCTTGATGTTTACCTGACAGTTGAAAGAGTTGAGTTTATGACCCCTAAGGGTACTATTGTATCTCATGAAATAAACAACCCGTTGGGACCCCAATGACCACCTGCATTGAATTGGGAAATAGTTAGCTATTCTTAGCTCTATTTTAACTAAGGTGATGTGGTATTAGTTGTACGATGTGTCACATTGCATCAGCTTCCATACAACACATTTTCCAATATGAAATATTTACTCGAAATTAATTTTCAACTCGAAAAAAATATGACTTATAGTAAACAGTTAGTATTAGCTATTCGAGGAAGAAAAACAGAAAACTAAAATTCCAATGCACTAGTCACGAAATCTTGTCACGCTATTTCTTTTTATGCAACTCATTGATGATAAAAAACGAGTTTTATTAATTGATTTTTACTGAATAGGCATGACGTAAAACATTACTTTTTTGTCCTTGACTTAAATTCTTTTAATTTTTTTGAACTGTTTTAACAAAAATATAACATATCAGTTAATAATTGTAATGCTGAATTAAATAAATTGATGATGCTGATAAATTCAAATATAATATTATTGAAAGAGACTTCAATAATTTGAATATCTTAAACTGTTTACTGGAAATATTCAATTCTAAATTTTTAAAAGAATAAAACTTTGGAATGAAATTTATTCTATTATTGATAGAATTTTTTGTTTATGCTTTGAAGAAAATGGAAATGGTAATTTAAACTTATTACATTTAATTAAAATAAATTTGTGATTATCTAACATTAATAATTTTAAATAATAATTAAACTTATTTATTATAATTAACTTTTAAATCAATTTAAATTCAACTATTAAGATTCATAATTACAATTCAAATTATTACTGTACTTCTGTATCCATCTCCCTATGCAACAGGAGATGAAAGATATATGCAATATAGTTTAATCCACAAATTATTATTACCGGTAATACTATATATGTAACCGAAAACATCTAATAATCAAATCAGAAAGTAAAATGATATCTGAAGCCATTAAAACAAATTAAAAACAAAGCAACACATTATAAGAAGAAAGCGAATTTTCAAAATTAGTATTCGTTTATCAGTGTAACATAGTTTAGTGAGATAAGAACTATTAGTTTAGCGCGATATGAATTGGTTCATATAATTACTTTATATTGATATGGATTTTTGTTTATGTCTCATATTCGTTATCACTGTTTTATATTTTTCTCTTTACTCTTCTGATCAAAATTACCACATGAATTTACTAGAATCGTTTTGTGATGACATTTCATCAGGGCTTATATTATATTGCCAGAATGCAGAGGAACACAAAAGCTGTTCCTACAGGGCTAATTGAACAAAGCTTATCAGATGATTATAGAAGGATGAGCATTAAATGAGGAATGACATTAAGATGACCAATATCATGTTAATATCCTATAGACCTATATAGTGAATCTAATGTTATATAGCGCGAATCGAATTTATCTTGTTTTTAATATTTCTTCTGTTTATAGAAAGTTTCCTCTTGTTATCGTTAATAATAAATTATCTCTATCAATTAATTAAATTTTATTCTGTATATTTATAATGTGTACAAATATATCTTTAAAATACGGTATTTATCTACAATTTTCGTTAATTATCGGAATTTCTGAATTGAGATTTGAAGAAATAATTACCTGTTATAAGGGTATATAATGAGTTACGAACATGTTAAAGTAATTAACCTTTTAAAGATAAAAAAACTGATAATGATTCACACATCTGGACTGAATCTTGAACTCTCCAAGAGAAGAGTTAACCATGATTATGTCATCTGAATCACCAAAAAAGATTAATAGATATAAGATTTATCACATTCTGCATGCAATAATATATTTTTCATTAAACTGCTTCCTACTATGAATTTTATAAGACTTGTTATTTGATTCCTCTTCAAATTGTTCATTTGTTTCGATTTAATCTATTAATTATAACAGCTGTTTTAAATAATTTCTGTTTCGTTATCATTTTTTTCTCGAAAAACTCATAATCAGAAAAAAATTTATATGTTGATTTAAAATTCAACATAAATAATAATATATAATTTAATCATTTTATTTAATTTTTAATTTTAAAATAGTATAGCTAAATAAATTAAGCAAATTGGATTGATTTTATTAATCTAGATAAAAAAATGAATATGATGATAACTAATGAAATTATATATATATTCTAAAGCCATATTGTTATGAAATTTTTTCATTTCAATAAAAGTTAAATATTAATAATATATAAATTTTGAAAATACAGTAGAAACTGCTTATTGTAATCGCGGATATTGTTATCAAAAATTTACAGTCCCGAATCATCCATATTAAAATGTATTATGAAAACTTCGCTTATTGTAATCAGAATTTCAGTTATTGTCATCAGAATCGATACACCACTATAAAATACCGTATTTAAAACTAAAAAGATATCGCAGATAATACTAAAGTATTGGTTAAATCTATTAAAATAAACAATATTATTTGTTAATTGTTCATTTATTTGCTTCGTCTTCACCGAAATTAAGGCAAAAAACAAGAAAATCCTTAGATAAACACTTGTCCTCCATTTTAAATAATGTAGATTCGATTTAAATGGAAAGATATGATTTGTATACATTTTTAATTAATAATTATTAGAATGATGTAAGTTTTTGGTTTAATAAAATTCATATAGACAAATGTGACTGCTTTTCAAAACTTTGCGGTGCCTTTAGGTAGTTTCACCGCACGTCTTGCCCTTACGAATGACGCGGCCTTACTATTGCCAGATCTGGCAATTTTTAATGTTTTTTTTTATGACTGAAATATATTGTTTAAGATTGCTGATATAGATATTTAACAACTTTATAATTATCTTTATTGAAAAAAAATTAAAAATTATTTTTGATATAAGAATTTTCTTCTATGTGCTCTAGTTCGTTGTGATTTTCCGTAAACTGGAATTGGCAACATTAAATGTAAATCATTTCACTTTACTTTTTCGCTTAATTGATTACATAATATACAGTAAAATTAAATAAGTGTTCGTCGATCAGTTATAAAGATTATTATTATTATTATTATTATTATTAGTGTTATATTTTAATCTAATTTTTATTTTTTATATCCCCGCATCTATCATTTTCTCATATCCATAGTTTTTTCTGGAGTCCAACGAAAACAATGAATTGAGATTACACTGTATATAACAGCAAAGTACAGTATGTACTATATAATAAAAAAAATCGAAAATTATACTTTTTTGACATGCATCGTTTAATGTAATCAATCAGTTATTGTTATCAAAATAGATCGGTCCCAAAGTGATTCTATGACTTCTACAGTAGTTGTAATACAGGTAGTCCTTAACTTATGACATCATTGACTTATGACCACTCATACTTACAATGATGATATAATTAATAAATTTTGTGATTGGTCTATACAGTGTGTCCGTGTGTGTCCGTGTGTCCGTCCATCCATGTGTGTCTGTCCATCTGTGTGTGTCCGTGTCCGTGTGTCCATCCATGATCATGATGATCTGATGTATCAGAATTTTCCGTCCATCCATGTGTGTCTGTCCATCCGTGTGTGTCCGTGTCCGTGTGTCCATCCATGATCATGATGATCTGATGTATCAGAATTTTCTTATTTTGTCTAGTAGTTCTGTGTTTAAGTTTATTATAATAAGGTATATCCTAAGGTATGTCCTAATAAAGATTGGTAGTGGAAAATCATAAATTTAGGAAGATCTTTCACTTCTGATTGCTGACTTATAATTTTGGGGTTCAAACTCAACCTCATTGTAAGTATACAATTACAGTGGTGCCTTGGTTAACGATAGTAATCCATACCAGGATTACCGTCATTATCCAAGGTGCAATTCCCCATAAGATTTAATTGAAAATTGATTAATTTGTTCCAGCTCCTCCCCACAACCATAGTACATATTAAAAATGCAGATTAAACTCATTTAAAATGTTCTAAAAATATGGTAAATATCATTTATTTGCTACAAAAAAAAATTAACATTAATAAAACAAATTATTCATGAAAACAATTTTTAATTATCAGTTTTCACCAGAAGGACAATTGGACTCACTTCTGAGTTTTTTGACAAATGGACCTGTAAAAAAAAATATCAAATTGTTTGCTTCTGCCTCCTTTTTAAAATGTTTCTGAAAAACTGCATGGACTTTTCATTAAATAGATCTGCAGTTCTGATAACCTCAGATTTGTTTGGATTCCATTTCTTAACAACATTTTGAACTTTCACTTTGCCAAAACGTTTTTGATTTCAGCAGTCGTAATTTGTTCTTTATCTCCATCTTCATCTTCAGATGAAATTTCCATTTCCTTTTCTTCACATTGCTGCTTGAAAAGTTCTTTTAGCTCATCAGCAGTCAGTTCTCAGTCAGCATCTCCAATAAGTCTTTCTCTACTTCCAAGTTAAGATCATGAGCAGTTGCCACAATATCCTTTATCAATAGAGGTTTGCTTAATCAAGAGTCGTTAACCAAGAGATTTTTTCTTACAACCACTTGTCGTTAACCAAATATGTCGTTATCTGATGCCGTTATTAACCAAGGCACCACTGTACTTGTATTTTTATTTCAGAAACATATATCTGTATAATTTAATAATTGGAAACATTTTACCATTATGCATTAATGACTCTTTATTAATTTATATCTAATTTTGAATATTAAATCTAATATATTATGAAAAAATGAAAAAAAAAAATTTTATTTTTAATATATTTTAGAAATTCCTGCTGGGAAAGATGTTCAATTTTTGGTTGGATTTACTAACAAGGGAACAAAAGATTTTGTTATAGAAACAATGGATGCATCTTTTCGTTATCCAGTAGATTTCAGTTTTTATATTCAGAATGTAAGTTCTTTTTATAAGTCTCTTAAACTATAATTGAAAAATCAGTATCAAATAGAATTTATATTTAGATTAACCCCAGTTTACAGCACTCCCATAAACAAAACCCTATTCTTTACAAACAAATATAATTTATACCAAAAATCAATTTACAAGCTTTACCCTGATTTTACAAATAATATATAATGAACAAATATTTCAAAAGTTGATTAAAGCATCCCTAGTTAACATGGAGAAGTATAATCTGTATACAGTAGAGCATCAATTATCCGAACGTTGATTAACCGGAATGTTGCTTATTCGAACATAATTTTCAACTATGATACGTAACAGGTCTCTGCCAATATTTTCTACATATTGTAGGGTGGGAGAATCTAAGCTTCTGTTATGCATGTTGACTGTATTGTTTTTATAATTTAGTTTGTATTGAGTATTGAAGAGAAAAAAAGGACAAAAACTGGTTCAAAAGAAATTAAGTGATTACTTTTCAAAATAATTATGTTAGGTTAGGATCACAAATGAGGCAGAATAATTTATGTAAACAATAAAACATATGTATTTGCAATTTGTTTTGTATTTTTTATTACATTGTGTTTTTTTATTTTTCTGTCAGATCGATTATCTGAAAATTCGTTTATCTGAACTACCCTTGGTCCCAATTAGTTCGGATAATCGATGCTCTCCTGTATATCATTTGTGTTGTTCTATGCCACTCAGAAACTTCATATACATTTCTAAGGTAATAGATTCAATTCTAGTTTCTTAGGATTAAAACAGACCATATTAATTCGAATAATCCCATCAACCCCATGATGGGATTGATGCAGCATAATGGGTAGGTTGATAGACTTAAGACCAAACCCAATTATAAAAAAAAATCTGATATGTGAGATCTGGAATTGAAGCTGGATCCTCCACATTGTTCATCAATGCTTTATCATACAGCCATTCAGAAGACAGTTATATAATTTTATGTGAATGTTTCAAAATGGCATTTTTCATTTAATATAGTTATTTTTGCTTTGTGTTGTTGATGATGATAACATTTCATATCATTATTGATTTTTGAATAATGCTTGTATTGAATTATTATGATTAATTCTTTCTTGCAGAGGATAGATACTTTATGAAATTGTTAAACAATAGCTGACATTAACTTTTGGAGACATATTCTGTTTCCTTGCAGTTTTTACCTGCTTTCTAATCAAAGATTAGTAAAAAAATGGTGCAATTACAAAGTTTTCTGTATGAATTTATTTTTCAAATAACAGTTACTAAATGGCATCCAGTGCCTAGTATGGAATATCCATATTTCTGGTGTGATCAAGAAGAGATTGAAGAATGTTTAGCAGACTGGGCCACGACTCTTGAAAAATCTGGAGATGTGGGACCTGGAATTAAACCCAATATTCTAAAATAGTAAACAATTGCTATACTATGAAGCCATTTTGAAAGATGAGAGTTGAAGGACTAAATCTAGATATCTCTTAAGTGTGGAGTATAGAATCTGAAATTGAACTTAAATCCTCCGGATGATAAATGGCAGCTATATGATGTGATCTGCATGAATGGAAGTTGTTGTGCTTCTATGCTGACTGCTGGCTTCTTCATTAGGAACTTTCTCCAAGAAAACTGCATTATTTATTATTGTTTTATAACAATTAATTCTAATATTTATATAATTTATTTTGCCATTGTTTATATAATTTAATGATAATTTAACATATTTCAATGAAAAGCATTTACATTTTTTTCATAAAAGTTGATTTATCATCAACTTTCAGGAAAATTTGACGACAGTAAAAATTTAAAAAGAAATGAACATTGACAGCAAATGCTGTCTCATTTCTCACTTTTTGAACATATCTTAAACCAGCCAAAATTAACTCAGTGTAATATTCTTGAACTAAACTATTTTAATAATTATTTATGCTACAGTGCCACATCTATTGGATTAATAATTTGAATTCTGTTGGATTAAAAAACTAATAATTAATCATTTAGATTATATGATTAATATTTCCATACTTAGGTTTAATTATTATGATATATGTTTTGTTTTTGAGCAGTGAAATAAAAAGAATTAAGTACAGTTCATACAAGAATGCCATCTGTATAAGGATTTTCAGAAATGGTTTCAAAGCTTTAGAGAAAAAGCTTCATTCCAGATGTCCTGTTAGATTTAGCAACAATGCATCTGTTGGTTTTGTGGATGCAGAGCCAGAACTAATAATAGATCAGATTGCAGAAAACTAATTTATTTCATGAAACTATCTATTGTTACACATAGGAGATAGGAAAGATATTCAATTTGGAAATGAATGCCACTTGATCTAATGCAAGCTGTCATCAACAACAAAT
The DNA here is from genome assembly GCA_000484575.1 of Olivierus martensii. Taxonomy (NCBI): domain Eukaryota; kingdom Metazoa; phylum Arthropoda; class Arachnida; order Scorpiones; family Buthidae; genus Olivierus; species Olivierus martensii. The sequence continues at coordinate 45,853 of AYEL01071844.1, forward strand.
AAACATCTAAATTTCTTTTTAACCCACTAAGCACAGGAGCTATTTCATATATGGATATATGCATAATATGCATTATAATAGGGGATGAAAAAATGGTTAATTTATCATTATTTCATAAGAAAAAGACAATGGATAAACTAGAATAAAAAGTCTAGGCCAACAGCAAAGGAGGAGGGAATTCTTTCAAAAAATGCTTGTTTTTAAATTTTATGATTTGATTTTATTCAGAATATATATTGTGTTCCAAATTATTTTCACATTATATTTATAAATATTTTCATTAATATAGAAATTAAATTATAAAATCATATCTGAATAAATTTTTAAAATATGCAAAAAAAAATTTATTTTCAGTTCAGTACTATTGCCTATAATCGTCTTGTAAAACCTAAGCAACAAGCAACATTTTTCTATACATTTTATGTTAGTGAAACATTCAGTTCTCGTCCATTTGGATTAACAGTTCATCTTTTATATGTCGATTCGGTAAAAATATATATTTCTGATGTTTCTTAATTTATTTTAAATAAGCTTTTTTATTAATGATTTGCAAATGATAAATTATTTTCCAGGAAGGCAAACGATTTTTAAATGCAGTATTTAATGATACAGTTAATGTTGTTGAAATTGATGAAGGCCTTGATGGAGAAACGTAAGATTAGATTTATTTTCAAATATAATTTAATTAAACTTATAAGATCTATATAAATAATATATCAAGTGCAAAAAGTTTGAGATTTGCCTATTTTTGTCATATATTATTGTATAATTTTAAAAGATTAATTTCTGTGTATAAATTATGAAAATGTAACAAAATTTTAATAAAATGATAATTCACATTTTATCAAATAAAACAGTAATATTTTTTCAATATAAAAATTTGAATATGTTATATAAATACAGTATTTTAATTAAAAAAAATTACCTATAAAGGCAAATTTTTTTACATAATTCTTTCAATGCATTATTAATTAATAAATTAACATTGAAGTCAGATTATTATAACAAATTTTTTATAATAAATTTTCAATAGCTTTTCAGTATAATTTTAATATGAGATGAACATGGCATTATCATATCAAATTAAATTTAGAAATATATCTATATAAAATACTTAGAGTATGTATAAGTCTTTCTGCTTGAATTTGTGTTACTTCCCAAAAAGATATAGAAAGCTGATATATGAGGATGTTATAGAATGGCCACAGAAGTGGTTTGCAAAAATCAGAAATTGGTATTTTCACTCTGACGAGATAGAAAAGATGATAGAATTAGATTCCTATCCATCTTTTCTATCCCTTCAAAGTATCTTTCCTATGTTTAGCATAGGAAGACTTTAAAAATCATAAAACACTCAAAATGATTGAGAAATTGTGGCAAAAAATATCCATTCACATACTGATTGAAAAAATTATTCCTAAAAGATAATCATTGAAAGTAAGTTTCCAAATTTGATGGATTTTTTAATGTTAGCCCAAATTTGATGAAAATCAATATCTGTGGATTTCTGTGGCTATAGATTATGAATCTGATGATTGCTTTTTCCAATTCAAAATGGTGGATATAACAACAGCTCAAAATTCAACATATATTTTCTTTTCCAGATGTCCAATCCAGCCATCTGAAAATATGGCTTTTCCATTCAGAGGACCTAGGATCAAATCCAGGTCCCTGTCCCTTTGAAAATATTTTGTAGTCTGAGCCATCATCAACAAATCTGTCTTCCACTGATGTGACTGGCCTATTCAAGGGCCTCAATTTGCCCACTTTAATTATTAACAGATAAGTAGTAGTATTTGTTAATGAAAAAATACAGCAACCAATCTACAATAAATATTCCGTTGCTTGAAGAAATTAAACTCACCTTTGCCTTCATAAACATGCTTATATAATAGTTTGTAAATAAATTTACAGATAGCATCTTGTTATTGCTTAACAACAGTTTCAAAAAAGTTAAGTAATTTATTTTAATACAACATGCAATTTTAAATGTATAAAATTTCAAACAAATGAATCTCTGAATTATGCCTACAAAATCAGATAATGAGATGATAAAAATTATTGGCATTCTAATATATCTTTATTGAAAATTTATATTTCTTTTCATAGAATATATATTTGCTACAAAAATTAATATTTGGATATTTCAGAATATGAATTTTAAAAAGTTTTAAATATCACATCACTCCAAAAGTAATGCCCTACAATATTTTTAAAGTTTTTATTTTACAACTTTAAGTTTTTTGTAGATCATAATTTCACATTATTGTATAACCAATTGATTTTCTAAGTAAATTGTTAAATTTTAAATTACAAATATTGAAATCTTTTTTTTTTTTTTTATTTCAGATTTTTTCTTTATGTTTTGCTTGCTGCATGTGGAGTGTTGGTATTAGTTGGTGGCCAGCAATTTTTGGCATCATTTGGGGTAATTCACAAATACTATATCTTTTAATGAAAAAAAAATTAAGATGAATAATATACATATTTTTTAATAGAAAAAAAGGCCCACTATGAAGCAGAAAATAGAAATGGGAACTCAGAATGCAAATGATGTAGATTATGATTGGTTACCAAGGGAAACTTTGCAGGAAATCAGTAAATATATTTTAAATATAATTTTTTTAGCAGATGCCTTTTTACAGTTTTCAGTTTAATTTTATTAAATTGCAGTTTGAAATAAGAATACTTTGTTTAACATTTGAAACTTCATTACAGGAGCACCTCTGACTTATATAAAACTTGCATTCTTGGTAATGTTACATAGTTTGAATTTATCTATATAAATTATTATATAAGTATTACAATAAATTAAAGACATTATACCAGGAATGGCCAAGTCATTGATCTCATAGTCATCTATAGTTGCCTGCAACCTCATGGAAATAAATTTTATCCAACATAACTTATTTAATTAAAAATTGTATTGACATATTGTGTTGTTTATTGTTTTTAATTTGTGACCTAACAAATTGCTCATACACTACACTGCTATGATTGAAGTTGGAATAAATGTGTTACATATCAAAGCCAGAATGAAATAGAATGAAAAGTTCATCAAAACATGCACTCAATGTAGTCTTGGAAAATTGAGGAATAAATGAATTTGGTGGATGTATATATAAATATGCATTTCCCATATATATCATAACATTCCAAAATTGAATTCTGCTGTATTCATAAGGACAGTAGTACATATTTTCTAATAGTAGCTTTTGAAGGAAAAATATCCATATATGTGGAGAATTACAGCATATCTCTCTCTCTCTTTTTTTTTTTTTTTTTTATACTAACCTGTGCAAATTGACACTCTCTTTAGTGAATTAAGGCAGATATCACTTTTGTTTGATAGATGAGTATTTGACATTGTATTTGCAATAGCAATAAACTCTACTGAGCCATAATGTGAAAAACATGTTGCAAATACGCATTGCCAAGTTTTGGGAGCATCTTTAAAAAAAAGTATTAATCAGAATCATCTATGATTATAATTTGTGTATTGAATTAATTGATTTCATAAATTCCTCTGTTCTTATGTTGTTCATATAATATTTTACATTATTATGCAAAGTATATTTAATCTATTATTTGTACAGTGTCATTTTAAAAATTTTAACTAAAATTACTGTGCATTTAGTTTAAATTTTTACTTTTTTTGTTTATTACCTTTTTTCCATAATTGATAATGGCAACACTTAATAGACTATTGTTAAAATTTCAATAGCATATCATCCCCAGAATCTAAAAGCTTTGTCTCCTCTGCATTATACTATATTTATAATCAATCTATAAAGATGATTATATGATATAATTGTCACAATATTATGTAAATTTAAAATTTATCATCATTTTGTAAAAGTTATTGTGACATGTAAATATACTATCAAGAATAATAATGATTATATTAACTCTCCTTCAGTGGTTTTGTTACAATATTATGAAAAATTGCAACAGTGTCATGCAAAAAATTATAGAGATGATTTTTTAAAATATTTTTCTAATCAAAATTTTTTACATAGTCAAAGTTACATAAATTGGAGAGCTGCTGTATTTGCTATTTTACTCAAAATTCTTAAATCAGTTATACTAACTTTGTTTGATTAGACAATCAAATTATTTAAATGTAAGAATGTGTACTATATAAAATTGATCTTATTTGTGTGCATAAAGATTGTAATATTAAGAGAAAAAATTATCTCATAGAAAATCAATTAAATTGCTTGAGAATAAATTTTTTTTAAGTAAACTAATATTCTCAAGCAATGCCCTGAAAATATCATTGCACTTGCAAAAAAAATTATAATTTCTGGCTTATGGTATAATCAGCAGGATTAAAAAAATGAAAAAAATGTAATCTCCAGTGATAATCCTATCACTGGAGATTACACATATAGACAGATATTACATAGATAGATAGATACTATAATTAGATTACACATATAGACAGATATACACACAGCTAAAATTCAATTAATAATTCTAATTAGGTTTTATAATCCTATAAATAAGTGTCACTTTTAATATAGCTAAAAAGTCTCTCTTCCTGTTCTCCATTATTCTAGCAATGTTCCAAATCCCAAGCAGTTATTCAAATATCTTTAGCAATTATTTCAAGAAAATATTATAACAATTACTTTTGGTATCAGAATTAATAATTATTATAGTTGAATTTATGGTAAAAGTGTCATAATAAGCATGTACCCAAAATTTTACTGGCATGCTAAAAATTTTATAGTAACTTTTTATATTTGATTTTTTTATTTATATTAAACTTCTGCATTTTTAAACTTATTTATATGCCTCAAATAATATAAATAAAAACTATATTAATAAATGTGAATATTTGATTTAGTTATGAATTACTATCTATGCTTGTGTGTAATAATGTGTCACATCATGATATATAGGTATTCTCTAATTTATGTATATCCAACTTTTGTAAATCCAAACTTGCATAAAAAAAATTATTTCTTGAAGTATAGAGCATAAAAATTTATATTATTTGCAAAATACAAGTCCAAACATGTTTGTTTACAACATTTAAAAATCATATTATTTATATTTGGTGTATTTGTTGATCTTAAATAACATATTACTGGTATGTTATCATACCATATGTTATTGTCTTGCTTCCAGTCAGAGAGCAATATGGCACCATAACATTGTGGAGCTTTGAAAGCGTCCACTTTTTTCCTATTTATTTCATTATTAATACTGTTTGTTATGTATTATATTAATCCTATATTATAAAAATAACGATCGCCAGCTCGCCATTGGCAACTAAGAAATCACAGCTGACAAGTGTGATTAGATAACCTTGGAAATGCTTGATTAATACTTTCCACAATTTATTTTCATGATTTTTTTCTGTATAATCCGGCTTTGACGAGAAAAATTCTATAGTGGATGGGTGACAAATTGGTGAAAATAAAGGTTGCCTCGTTTGGTGATTGACCTCAACAAGTTCTGATGTCATCAGAAGACTTGGCAGAGGTCTTGCAGACTTTCTTGTTGGATATATAGTAGAAGCTGCTTATTGTAATCGCGAATATTGTTATCAAACGTTTAATGTTATCAAAATTTATGATCCCGAATCATCCATATTAAAATGCATTATGAATTCCGTTTATAGTAATCAGTTATTGTCATCAAAATCGATACACTGCTATAAAATACCGTATTCAAAACTAAAAAAAATATCGTAGATAATACTAAAATATTGATTAAATCTATTAAAATAAATAACGATTATTTGTTAATCGTTCATTTATTGTTTCGTTTTCTCCAAAATTTAGGCAAAAAACGAAAAAATACGAAGATAAAACACTTGTTTTCCATTTAAAATAATGCAGATTCGACTTAAGTTGAAAAATCTGATTTGTGTATGTTTTTTAATTAATAAATATTAGATTGTTGTAAGTTTTTGATATAATAAGTTCGTACAGACAAATATGACTGCTTTTCAAAACGTGGCACCTTTAGGTAGTTTCACCGCACGTCTTGCCTTTACGAATGGCACGGCCGTACTGTTGCCAGATCTGGTGATTTTTTAATGTTTTTTTTATGACGAAATATATAATTTAAAATTGCTGGTATAGTGATTTTGCGACTTTATAATTGTCTTTATTGAAAAAAATAAAAAAAAATTATTTTTGATATATCTTAATAATTTTCTTATTATTGCTCCAGTACTTCCTGACTTTCCATAAACTGGAATTGGCAACATTAACTATAAATGAAAATCATTTCATTTCACTTTTTGGCTTAATTGATTACATAAAATAAAGTTCAACAAGGGTTCTTCAATCCATTATAAAGCTATTATTATTATTAGTGTTTCCTTTTAAAATAATTTTCATTTTTTATAGTCCCGCATCTATCATTTTCCCGTATCCATTTTTTTTTTCAGGAGTTCTGACGAAAATATTGAATGGAGGTTATACTATATATATAACAGTCTAAGTTCAGAATATACTGTATAATAATAAAAATATCGAAAACTGTACTTTTTTGACATGCACTGCTTAATATTATCAGTTAGTTATTGTGATCAAAAAGGTCAGTTCCAAAGTAATATATGGCTTTTACTGTATATCATTGATTAAAACTCAAGTATATCATTGGAAAACTTTGGGTTACCCTTTCGACTTACCGACAAAAATGATCTTCAAAGTTGTATATTTGATTTATTATTCAGTGTGAAAAAATGAATGAATGTAATATAATTAATAGGATGTTTTATATACAAAACAATAAAAAAAATTTAAATATTTGAGAACTCTATTGAGCTTCGAACGGATATATCAATCGTAAGCGAAAAAATTACATAACTGCGAAAAAATAAGTCGTAGCTTATTTAAATTGATTGCCTTCGATTCGGAATGATGATAAACACTTAAAATTGTTTAAAATATCCGATTATCTGTAAAAGTTTTGCAGAAAATCGTAAAGTGCAATTTCGAGCCTCAACTTTGGAATTCCATAACTTGAGAACGGGGCTTTTGTCCCTCATGGGACCTTCACCAATGAACTCAGGAGGTTCATTGAGTTGAAAAGGGGGTAAGATAAATGGGGGTCGAAATTCCACTGGGATTTTTAATATTGTCGTACCCCAACGAGATTTGCAAGGTGCATTTTGATTGTCAACTTTACTTGTTAACGCAAGTAATTTTCGTAAAGTTATCGAATAGACAAAAATGTTTTCTAAATAAATTAGTTTTTAATCTGCTACGTTTATGCATCAATTGATTTCAAGAATTTTCGGAAAGAAAAAGGAAGAAGAAAAAAAGATCGTTTGCCGTGTGTGTTGTTTCGTGCTGATTACGTGTAGTTGTGGAGAATTTTGTGAACTTCTGAAATATTTTTACGAATGGTCTAGTAGCTGTTTATTGAAATGACGGGTATTTATTTTGCTGCCTGAAAATAATGTGTGATTTGTATATCTGACGTGATCGTTGTGAAAAGCATAACTCGCATACCACTTGATACTTCCCCGATCGTGTTGTGAAAAACGTATTTGCTGGTGAATTTATGCAAGTGTTTGTTTGGAGAGGGGGTTGGCAATCAGAATTTTTTTTGGCGACTGGATTTTTGAAATTATTTCGAGCACTGCACGTGCGTGCGCGCGCACACGCACGCACGCATACGCACACGCACACACACACACACACACACACACACACACACACACACACACACACACATAGTAGAATCTCGAATCTCACGGGAGCAAAAAAATTCGACATAAGAGTTTTCAAGATATGATTCAATAGATACAAACAATTTGTGTATAGTAGAATCTCGAATCTCACGGGAGCAAAAAAAATTCGACATAAGAGTTTTCAAGATATGATTCAATAGATACAAACAATTTGTGTTTGTATAATTCATTATGATTCATGGATATCATCATCATTATGATTCATGGATTCAATATTAAATAAAGATTTTTTTATGTCAATAATATACACCTTATTTTTAATACTGTATAAGACATCTTTTTTCTATGAAAATTAGCATCTAAATACTCCTGCATCTTTAAATCAAAGGTTGAAAATATCACTGAATAAACACAATCATATTGACAAAAACCTATCATAAATTAGAAGTGAAACTTAGAAAATGAAACTATGGTACAGCATGTTCAGTATTCCGAGCATGCATAAAAAGTTCCTGTTCCGGTTATCGGTAACACATTTACATTTTTTTGTTAAATTTAAATCCTTTATTTAGATTCCAAAAGCGAGGGAAAATTCATATTTTTAATTTCTCTAGCACAAAAATTATACCTTAATTCGAGATAACAAGGATTTTGAAGAAAATACTTCGAGATAACTATGAAATAGTTATCTCGAAAGTGCAAGGAAAAAATTTTTTTTCGATATATCGAGGGTTTCGAGATAGAGGTTTGAGAATAACAAGGTTACACTGTTTATTTAATACCATCTATTATTACTAATTATGTTTTGCTGTATCCTCTTTAAAAAAAATTTCTTTGTCTCTCATTGCATAGATGCTAGAATGTACCTACACTAAATGTATTGTTGAAACAGAAAAGAAAATAGGACTATCAAATTCTTCCCATTGGAAAGCATCTATAAATTACATTCCCCACCTAAATTGACAATATACCCATGCATTATTTGGGGAGAGATTTTTAGGGAAAAGAACTTATTCAAAATGATCAAAAAAAATTACCTGCAGATGAAATGACAAAAAAATGCTCATCTTCAGTCTGAGAGCAGATGTCAGACATCTGCTGCCAACTCTGGAAATTCCATTATCAGGTATAAATATGACAAAATTGATGGGGATAGAGGGTGGAAATGGACACTGGACAGAGTGGAGAAGGACTGCAAAACAAAAATGGAAGGCAAAGACCTTCACTATAGAGAAATGACAATGTCAAATATGGGGAAGAAGACTGGTTATTGACAAGAAAATAAGGCAGTAAAAGCAATTGACCATCATCAACACTGCAAAAATCTCTCTCCAGGCTTCCTGTGGATCATGTAATAGGATATACAGTATTTTTTGGCATATCCCCCGTTTTCTTTTTCATTTCAGTACATGTAAAATTTGAGAGTCCTAATTATATCCTTCCTTTGTCTCTTTATTATTTTTTTCTTTCCTAATGAACACTTGTTTTTATTATATAGAGAGTTATTGTGATCATTATTTACCCAACTTTAATATCTCTTTTTATCTTTTGACGACCTCTTATCCATGCACTGCCCATTTAAAATGCTGGAGCAATACTGAAAACTGCTCCTGGTATCAGAAGCTGATGTGAGTAACCCAGATAATACAGGAGATCTTACAATTTATATATGGTATAAATATAATTACAATAATCCATCTAGCTCTGATAATTTTTGCTTCAGAATTTTTGTTGAAGATCATTTTTCCATCTTCTGCAAAATCCAAGTTACATTAAAACCCTTTTATCTCAATTATTTGCATAAGTTGGGAATACCTGTATATGTTATCTGATTTTCCTAATTTTCATGTGAAGGATTTTGGGTTGCCATCATAGTTTTAAATATTAAATATTCTTATAAAATTTCTTATATGATTAATTGAAGTGTATATCCAATATGACATAAAAAAATTTCTTTTAATATTATTTTAAGTCTTTGCAGAAATATATAGAAACCTTGGTTATCCAAATTTTGTTTTAATCAGCTATTAAATATTTAATTATTATATCTCTGATTATTTGGATCAAAATCAAATAAAGCATGTGTGTGTTCAGTTATCATTCATTCAGGTTTGATATCACTCAGTTTGGCAGATTTATTATCCAAATATACCTGTATAGGCTCACTAAAATTGATTAGGTATTTTAAAATTAGAGATATAATAATTTATAAATTTTATTGAATACAGTATTTTATATCAGTCTTATTCTGCATCTATATTTGTATTTTATTGGATATTGGCACAGCATAAATATTTTATTGATAATCTGATGCAATTGAATGATTAAATGTGGTGTATTAAAATGATAAAGAAATATCATCATAACAATGTACTATGCTTGCATGGTTATTATTTTGAGAAAACTTTTGCTTTACTCATAATTTAGATTTTTGCAGTGAAAGTGATAACTTTGTTTTATATAATTAACAGTAATTAGCCATATATTCTTAGAACAATGAAAAAAAAAGAAAATATAATTTGCTTTTATTTCACAAAAATTTAAAAATTCTCAAAAAAATTAGTTTGAATTTTCATTGTGAATAGGTATTGATCTGACTACAATGGGATCTTTAAAAAAAACAATGTTTTGAATGAAATTTGATAGTATTGTGTATATTAGAAAAATAGCTTCGAAAACGTTAAAATTATAATTTTCTGAGAATTTAAAAACAATTTGTGTTTGTATAATTCCAACAAATTCTAATGATTTATTTGTTACTGACAACACACTCCTTTTTTTGTAGTATTATCATTTGCATAATAATAATCACAAGGTAAATCCATTTGCATGCAGCTATATTATAAAATCAATACAGTTTAGGATATCATCATCATTATGATTCATGGATGATTATTACATTCTAACTTAGACTTCCTTATTTATATTATTTCTTATTTTATCCAACCTATATTCTCCATATAAGTCAGATAATTAAGGTTTCATTATGTTGTTCAAATAATGAATTAAAAATATAGAAAATTTAAATTGAAACCAAAAATGCAACATGAAAATTTCATGACAATAATGCAACATGAAAATTTTGCCAGAAACTTAATAAAAAATATAAACTTGATTTTGAGATGACTTGCAATTTAATTATCCTATATTTGGTAATTAATAAGAATTGTCAAGATCAACATTTATTTGATCAAAAATATTGAGGATTGCAATAAGAATGCTACTCTTATAAAATATAGTATAATTGCAGACAAAAGGATCACTGTAAAATGTATTATATTTTGATGTAGCTATACATAAAAAAAAATAATATAGCCAATTGAAATTTTATTTTGCATATTGTCAACGAGAATATATATTTTTGGAATAATTTGTTTAAATAATAATTTTTATTAATATCAGTTATATTTTAAAATTGAATTTTATATATAAAAATCTCAAAATATTCATAGAAAAAATATATTCTAAATTTTCATAATGTTTAACCTATTGTTATACTATTAGGAATTAGCAAAATTTTATTAAAAAGTCATCTTATTATTGTGCATTTATTTCAAAAGTTTGAATAACAACAATATAGTATGTAATAAGTTTTATTTGATTAGCATAAATTCTGCATCCAGAATCTTACCAGATACCAAGTGAAACTGAGATTAAGAATACTCTGTGTATAATATATAGTATTAGATTTTTTATTTTTAAAAACAATTTCCAATATATAATCCAGATAGTATTTCCTTATTTTAGTGGCTTTACAAAGTTTATTATAGATTTTTAATATATTTTGCTGAAAATATGATACAGGTTTGATATGCAAGCCTTTAAGTTAATTTTACATATATTGGAAATTACTATAAATGTGGACATAAATATGTAATAAATATACTTGTGTTGATTTTAAATTCAAAAATTTTTACAATGAGAAATTTTTGAATTTAAAATTAATTTTTGGAGGTTTTCATATAAACTCAAATTTATATTATCATTAGCCATTACCATATTAAATTTTGCTGTTGTGTCTAAATATACAGTTGGACTCTGTTAACACACGGTTCAGTAACATGCGAGTCTGCTTAACATGTGGTTTTACCATGGCTACCTTGATAAGCAATTGCTTGTTATATCATTCCTAGACATTTTCATCATTAAGTAAAGTTTTTATGTGTATTTTAATAAAGCAGGTTTTCAAAGTATTTTTTACAGTGATATTTTATTTTTTTTCATGACAAACTGAAATCACACAGAAAATTCATATCAATGTTGGAACTTATATTATCGCTCAATTTATATTAATACAATACTGTAACTCGCGGTTCATTTAACTGTGGTTTAGTAACCATGGACCCCAACTACTGCATGTTAACGGGGTCAGACTGTATCTATATTTCAAAGAAATTATTTTATATATAATAAAATATTATTTACAATATAATCAATTTGTAATATATTACTTTAGTTACCAATTTTAATTATGGCTTTTAAAAATTTCAGGAAAATCTCCAAGGAAATCTCCTCGGCAGTCACCCAGACAACGGCGTACAAGACGTAGAACAGGAAATGTTGATGAATAATATGTAAAATTAGTCTACATGATCAAAAATTGGATTCAAAGTGCCAATTCAAATGTTCTTTGAAAGAAATCTGTAAAAAGTGAAATTACTGAAATGGAGAATATAAAATCCAGATTCATTTTCCTGACAGAAAATGAAAAAATGCCCCAGTTTTAAAACTATAAATTTTTTCTCATGTAAATTTGCATATTTATGTTGGGTTGTTATATTTTTTTTATTGTATTTATTTTCAATAAAATTCTTAATTTTTAATTATTATTTTGAAGCTAGAATAATCTATATAGGATAATCATAAGAATTATATTGTTTAACTAATCATATTCAATCAATAGTAAATGGAAACAAAACAAATGTTTCATCCAAAAGACCATAGAAATTTTATGCGTATTGTTTCCATTTCATAAAACTGCATTAAAATATTAAAAATATATCCAAATCATAAATTTAAATTTGATTTTTCAGTCTGTCTATGACTGCATTGTGAATATTGCATTTTTAAAAAGTATACAATACTTTTGTAATATATAAACACAGACTAAATTGGTGTGGTTTAGAGTGAAGCAATACAATTTTAAAGGTATCATCCTTTTACAAGTATATCAACAGTAATAGAGTAAAACAAGATGAAAACTAGGAAGACATTAGTGTAAGCTATTCTTAAATAAACTGATAAGTTTAAAACTTTATTAGTATTTTCAAATGTGAAAGAAATTAATGATACTCTTTAAGATTGACCATAATTTTAATTATGGGATCTCATCTCTACAGTTTTTTTTGATCTCATTCAATGATCTTCTTTTAATAATTCTAACTCAATGTAATTCTTTTTATTGACTACTGTATTGAAAATAATTGATCAGACTTTGTAAAATTTGAGTCTGCAAATGTGGCCATGCCACTGCCCTTGTAGATGTTATTGGATACTGTGAATAATTTAAAGAATTGATATTTAATGTATTTGATAATATAGAAAAAATTATACTACTGAATCTCTCGACATATAAAGGAGATGCTGCTTGTGATCACGAATAATAGCTCTGATTAGCTTTATATGTAGGAAAAATTGTGTTTTAATCAGTTAGGATTTTGCTGTCAGTCCTTATCAGCAGTTTTCAAAGAAAATTTGTGGGGGGTTGCTAATGTATCCACGAGAAGTTGCTGGTGGTTGCATTGATCTGAAACTTGATAAGTCTCAGAATAACTGTTTAAAGCATTTGCTAGTTGTCTGAAGGATTAGATTCAATTACTGGTTCTACATTTCTAAATTCTTCATGAGATGTTCAAGCTCAATGAATTTTATCCCTTTCAGGATGAAGTTTCTAGTTCATGGTGGGCATATGCCTAATGACCTCAATGGAAGCTGCGCTTCAGCCTAGAAGATCAGGATTTAATTCCCAGGGCCGGATTGGCTGCATGGAAATGCTTTGGCTTTCACTCTAGAGTACGGTCCTACCCCTTGAAAATGTTTATCATGGAGCCCGGCCCATCAATCCAGTCCTCCACAATCATGCTGATCCCTCAGTGATGGCAACTTGTGGAAAGGTGGTTCGCTCTGTCACTTATCCTGACAGAAAGTGGCTTCATCTGTTTACAAAAAGTCCCATTCCTTCAAAAGTTTTCTCAGAAGAGGCCAGTCCACTTGATAGCTGACCCCAGCAGGAATGTGAGTGGCCCATGGTGGGCATTAGAATGCCCCACCGCTTAGTACCTATAGGCGCAGTGGCTGACTGGGTCTAACAATATTCATTGCTGGGAGACCAAGGGACCTACCTACAATTATAAGGCTATCATTTATAAGAATTTTTAAGGAACCCTAGTTGCCATCAGACAACTGACACCCTGGCCAGTCCGCCACTGTCTATAGGTGGAAAGTGGTCTAAATCCATATATAGTAAAACCTGTGTAAGCTGGAATCCCAAATGACCGGAAAATTTTTCTGCCTTAGTTTTCCAGCTTATAAAGGTTTCACTCTGGAATAAAAGAAAAAACGATAATAGCCGCGTGGTAAAGCTATGATTTACCATTCTGGAGGATCTGGGTTCCGGGTCCCAACGCCTCCAGTTTTACAAGATGGGTCTCGACCCAGCCTATTGAACCCCATCCTTCAACCATCCGATTGACCCCATCATGGATGTTCACCAGCCTGTGATGGGCTCTACAAGTGACTGCCGCCCGATAAAGAATATCACATGAGGATATGGCGGCTTAACCAACTAAACTAACCTAACCTTCCTCCTGGATTTTAAATTTGCAAAATCATAATCACATCTTTTATTTCCATATTTTTGGTTACTGGTCCTACCGCCGCACTGTTCCGATTCAATGAATGTTTCGCACTTTTCGTGGTGCATTTCATTTTTATTGTACAGTAGTATGTTGTTAATTTTAAGAAAAAGGTAAAGAAAGTATTTACTTCTTTGAAAAGCTTCACACAATTTAGGCCGTAACCCACGTACAAACGACGCAATGCTGTATGATGCGATACTACGTTATTAGCGACAGTCTGTCCCATGAGAAGCGCTTCTGTAGCGTCTATAATGAAATATCATCCCACTATTTATCTACTAAATGCTGATTATGGTAATTTTTCTCTCTCATTTTCCATAATACAGGGTTTTTTTTACAAATTTCGTTTTAAAACCTCTCATCGTACTCGATAGCCATGATGATTTGCTTCTCTCCAGAAAACAAATTTGTATTTCAGCTACAGCAGGCGATGCCACACGGCGATACGGTATACACATGGGACGCGTTGAGATTGTCTATTGGTTTGTTTTCTGTCGTTGGTAGCATCGCGTCGCTTGCACGTGGGACACCGCCTTAATAGTAAGTTAGTTTTTAATTTGCTGCCGAATCTTATTTATTTTTTGCATATTTTACGCCCCCTTTCCAATTAAGGAGGTTATTAAGGAGTCGGGGCCAGTTCCAACCACGGGCTGCACCCACACCCGTGGAGGGGGGCCGGATGGTGAAGGGCGGGGATCACCGTGCCGGGCCCAGAACCCCGAAAAAATCCGGGACGCGAACCCGGATCCTCCTGCGTGGCGCGCCGACAGCGTTACCACTCGGCCATCCGGCCGCCGCCGAATATTATTTGGGATATTTTGTTGTAATATTTTGATTGATCACTTGTGATATTTCAGAATCCCCTACTAGCTAGCCATCACTCATAACAGGATGATGGAGATTCAAGAATGGGATTCATTGAGCTTGTCTGAACCCCCTGAAGTTGTGGCTGCCGGAATTTGTATATTTTAGTATATAGAAGAATTTATACAAATATTTAAAGATTGTGACTGACTATATTGATGAAGTCGACTGGATATCGCGTTGAAGCGTGCTATGCATCCATTCTGGAGGATTCAGGTTCAATTACTGGATCCCACAATCTCCATAGTTTTTTTTCAGCGGGAAATTTGGAGTCTGGCTCGTTGAACTCCATTCTTCATCTGATAGCTGACCCTACCAGGGTATGGATGACCCACTGCTTAGTACCCACCGGCTGGATAGCGGTGGGTAATAGCGGCAGGGATTTCCATTTTTTAAACCACAGAAAAAATCAAGCCGGATAACCAAAACGAAAGCTTGCTATGCTTCCATTCTGTTAAGATCCGGTTTAATTATCGAGTCCCACAACCTCCAGAGATTTTCAGAATGGACTAGGTCCTGATCATTGAACCCTATCCTTCACCTGAGAGCTAACTCATCAGGATTTGTGCTGAACGTGGTGGAATATCGGTATACTCCGCCGAATATTGGTATGCTTGGTGAAAATGAGTAAAACTTCACAGGTTAAAAATAATGGAACAAAATTTATAACTACTACATTTTTCATTTACGTAATGTTAATGCTATCCTCAGACCACTCAAGTAGAAGTGATTTTTTCCTTCTGTTTTGTTTTACGCCATTGTCCAACCAGTGTTACTTTCTTGATAGGCATTCCAATGACTACCACGGGCCGTCCACAGTCATGGCAGAGTCGGTCGTGAGATGAAGGATAGAATTCAATTGGTCAGACAATAAATCAATACTTTACCACGCGGTGATTCAGTGACTAAGAAGTAATGCTAACAAGTGTTGCATATCATAAAAATAAAATGCTTATATACGTTATTCCATTATCTTGATAAATGAAATAAATTAATAACTATTAAAATAATTTTTAAAACTAGAAAAATAAAATAACCTAGAATTAAAATTGTAGTTGAAAATATAATTGACGAAAAGTTTCTAATAATATAATAATAATAGCAGCAGTTTGCATAACAATCCTTAAATAATACGCTGATACAACAATAGAGTGAAATCAAGAAGTTGGCAAGAAAGCGTCGACTATGAAGATTTCAACTGAAAATAAGTTAGAAGGGATAAGATTTAAAACAGCGAAAGAAATTAATGAGCTTTTTTTATTATTAGTAGCATTAAATGCGCAGAATCTAAAAATCTTGAACCGAAAATGTTTCTTGATCTGCGCACCGCCATGTTATCTACTGAATACTAAAATCTGATTGGCTACGTAGTTAGACATGAAACTGAAACGTTAAAGTGGGGTGAGTTCCAAAACTCAACAGTAAGTCATCAGTGATTAGTCTGTTCTGACGTCAAAAATAATTCAACATCAGTATGTTTCTGGAACGACTTGCTGAGTGTGGAGATAAGACGGCGGCTAACATGATGATGAAGACAACAATAATGAATGTTACAACTTCATTAGTCATTAGAAAGCACTAAAATTTACTTGCCAGGAAACAACAACGATGATAATGATTTATAACACTCTCTAACTTTTAAAATCTTATCTAGTAGGAACTACTTTTTCCGCGACGTTGCATAAACGGTGTAAATAGATGCCAACAGACTCACAAAATCGATTTCTGTGATGACTGTTTGATGAGCTCAACACTGATTGGCTTGTTGAACTTTGGAACGGTTTGCTGAAATTTTTTACTCATCACTGATTAGTCTGTTGAGGTTTGGAACACACACGTGGATTCCAGGCCTAACTGTTCTGCGTTAAAATCAAGGTTATTCGGGATTGTTTGGGTTTTAGAGGTGTTTTTTCAGAGTAAGTTGGAGCCGCACGAAGCTCGGGCCCCACGTCTCAGGGTTTGCTGACCGTCATCTACGCCACTGCTCATAAAGTGCTGAAACAAGTCGGGAAATACTTGTTCTATTGTCCGCCTGATAGGCCGTGTGAAAACGCTTCGGCTTTCCACTCTGAAGGGCCCAGGTTCGAGTCTCGGGTCCCACCCCTTGAAAATATTTATCATGAGGTCCAGGTTCGAATCTTGGGTCCCACCCCTTGAAAATATTTATCATGGGGTCCGGGCCCAGCCCGTCGATCCCCTATCTCCACAATCCGACTGACCCTTCCGCAGGGGTGGGCAGCCTTTGGATGTCAATCCCCGTCCTCCACAATCCGGCTGACCTCTCCGCAGGGGTGGGCAGTCTGTGGAAGAGCTTGTTTCATCCCGCCACATAGTATTCTACCAGAATAGAATGTGGCGTCATCAGCTGACCAGAAAAACCCTTGTTCTTGAGAATGGCTCCATGCCGAACTGTGATGGCGAAAGATTTGTCGCATCTGTGGTTCGAGTACTA
Organism: Olivierus martensii; assembly: GCA_000484575.1. Lineage (NCBI taxonomy): Eukaryota > Metazoa > Arthropoda > Arachnida > Scorpiones > Buthidae > Olivierus > Olivierus martensii. Next base: position 63,686 of record AYEL01071844.1, read on the forward strand.
CCACCGAGTACTTAATCTGCATAATACTGCTCTTTGCTGCTTCAGTAGTGTTCCGCAGGGTACATACAAGTACACATATGCCCTCTATCGGATTATTATTATTATTATTCTTATTGCTTGAATAGCCCAATCGGCAATGCATGTGGCAGCATCTTTTTTATGATATCTCTCAATACGTAGGTAATATTAAAAAAATTTCAAAACAAAAGTTGTTTATTTTTTAGTTCTATCCAAGTATACCAATATCGGCATTGGTTTCCATTGAAGATTTCAAAGTTGTCCCCTTGTGCCTCTACTTCCGATGGGCCCACAAAATTTTTATCATGCCCATTCGATTCTTCGGATATACTTTGGTAATCAAAATTTTTTCTCCTACTTTCTATTTATCGCATTTCCGAGAAAAAAGGTTGTAAGTTTTTTTCTCCTGTAGATTAATACCGCTTTCTACCCAGTGAGTATAAAGCGGTAAGACATTCCAATGCTCACCCTCCTGCTTTTTTGTCAACAGATGAAACCACTTTCCATTCTCTAAGAATGGTAAGTGATGGGCGAAACAAGCCTTCCACAGGCTGTCCATCCCTACGGAAGAATCAGCCGGACTATGGAGGACGAAGATTGACGACCGGACTCGGACCCTATGATAAACTTTTTCAAGGAATGGAACCCGAACTCGAACCCGGGTCCTCCAGAGTGGAAAGCCGAAGCGTTTCCACGCCTCGAACCCGGGTCCTCCAGAGTGGAAAGCCGAAGCGTTTCCACGCGACCAATCCGCCAAGTAATGTTTGGATTTCAGATCCATATGCGAGTACTGGTAATATTATCCGGCCAAAGTATTATCCATTAGAAAAATACAACATTATGTCTTTGTAAACTGCCCCGGGTCCTCCAGAGTGGAAAGCCGAAGCGTTTCCACGCGGCCAATCCGACCGACTCATGAGACCTATTGCTGATATACAGAGCCAGCCTTAGGGTAAACACGGGTCCTCCAGAGTGGAAAGCCGAAGCGTTTCCACGCGGCCAATCCGGCGTCCTCCAAAGTGGAAAGCCGAAGCGTTTCCACGCGGCCAATCCGGCCGCGGAGAATGGGGTTTAGCGAACAGAACTCGGATCCCTCTTGAAAAATTTTTGGAAGTGTAGGATCCAGATTCTCCAGAGTGGAAGGGATGCTTCCACCGCGTCCATCCGGCCTACTATTGTTATCATCGTTGATTGTTATAGTTATACAGTACTGAGTTATATTCATGCATTGTATGAAAATGATCCTATTATAAGTTAATTTTTGCCAATTTATGTATTATTTTAATCATATTAATACTTTTATTAATTTAATTAATAGTTTCTCTATTAATATCTTTTTAAATAAAAATCGTATTAAATAAAGTACTGCCCATGGTACGGTCTTGGTACTGAATTATATGTTAATTTTTTACTGATAGATGGCAGCACAAATTTTAAAACAATATAAAAATATCAACAAAAAATACTAAATAATTAATTATTATCACCTCGAACCCATGACCATTGGGATATGAAGCACGCGTCTTACCGAGTAGGCTACAGCTACATCACGTAATATTTTAAAAGGGCACGTATATAAGTCAGAATTGGTTTTGGTCAAACTGAATAGGCTACGGCTACATCGTGTAGTATTTTAAAAGGGTGCGTATATAAGTCAGAATTGGTTTTGGTCAAACTTTACGAATTTTTTTCTGGAGTTTGCTTGAGTATTGCGTCAATGGCTGGCCCATAAACTTTATTAGTGAAGATCTGCACGCAAAAATTATTTCGTAAAAATCGACAAGTCACGACTCGTGGAGTCTCCTTGTAAGCAGAAATAATTTTAAGGATAATTTGCATATTATATATCCAATTAAAAAAATTTATAAAAAAATAAATATCTTTTCTTAGATAGAAAGTGCTACAATAAAAACAAGAAAACAGATCAGAGAATATAAAAATATATTCTTAGAATATGAAATTTTATATAAAATTGCAAACTAAAATCCTTTGAAGTTGAATTATATTTCATGCTTCCCAATGTCAGGTTTTATTGCCCTTGTTTTGCATAACACCCCCACTTGTGCATCATTCCTAACGACTTTGGACCATCCTGAGTAATAAAATTACGCAGTCTGTTTTACTATTGAAATAGAAGGGTGTTTTTTTGATGTTTGGAAAAAGATTTACAATGAAATGAAATATAATACTCTGTTTATTTACATATTTTGATAAAGAGATATCATATTACTTAAAAATTCATTAAAAATCAATAAATTATAGTAAAAAATTTTTCTTTTTGCAGTATAAAATAGACATTTTGTCAAAATATAAGGTTCCATATATTTGGAAAATTTATTTTAACAAAACAGTGAAAATTTTGCATAATTAACAGTTAATTAAATCACAAGTTAATTTTCATTTTCTCACTTATGATTAGGTTTTTCCTGTTACTACTGCTGGGTTAATATAATATACTACAAAATCAATAACAAGTGATGATAATTCCAAATTTTACTAACAATATCAATTCAAAACAACTTTCACAAAAATAATTAAAGCAGTTTTGCAAATGAAAAATTAAGGAACTATCACCTAAGGCTAGTATAGTCAACTAACAAAAAAAAATCTGCAAAATGCAATTAGGAAAATCAGAATTAAAATTTAAAAATACTTTTGCATGTTGCATGCCTTTGATATTTATACATGCCATCAGTGGTTGACAGCCAATTTCCAAGGACATGTAGAGCCATCAACTGATACCAATAGATTAAAATTGAAAATAGTAGTATTTTAAAGAACTGATGCTAAGTTCAACCTTCCCTGGATATGATGACTGAAAGGAGGGTTAAAACATTTGTCAAATAAAGTAATTTTTGCAGGCTTAAAGTAACCAATAAAGTTCTGTCAGATTTTGATGTTACAAAGGTTTTCATATTGAGAATGGCAGCAATGTTTTATAAATTATAATACTATATTTATAAGTAGTGTATATATATTCAAAAAGAATTATTTTGGTAAATGTGAAGCAAATGCATAATTATGTATGACTATTTCATGATTAACATTTACTGGTATAATTAATAAAGTATTTCATAAAAAATGACTTTTTAAAATGAATTTGTGTAGAAATTGAGATTAGCATTTGTATGTTTAAAAATCAAGTCCAATTGTTTTATAATATTTTGGATGAAAACAATAAAAATATAAAACAAGTGAAAGATATAACTACGTTCATTAAATTAAATAGACATAATACGTAAATATATAACTATTGAACTATTGTTATACTGTCTTTTTTTACTGAATTTTCAGAATGATGTGGTGGAATGTAAACTAAATTTGACTATCAACAAAAATATAAACTCTTACTAAAAAAAATTAGTAGAAAACCAAAACAGGTTAATAATGCAAAATTCATTTTGACATTCACATTCAATTTTTATGTTTTCTTTTTTAAAAACTGAAGATAAAGTTGTTAAAGTTGTCATGGAAACAAAATAAATATCATTTGATCAATCAATGGATATTAAACACTTTATCAATGAGAATCGTTTGGAACAGTTTTTATTTTATTACAAACAGAATGAAATATACATTTTCAAATAAAACAATAAAATATTTCCTGTAGTCGCCATTATGTTATTACCAGTGCTTTGGTACTTTGACACTTTATCTCTTAATTTCTCATGCAGTTATGACAATATAATGCTGCATTTTGCCTAAATTAATAATAACATACATTAATTTGTAAATAATAACTGAAAATTTCCTAATAAATGCTCATAATCAATTTTCGGAAAAAATGATAAAACTTTTCTAATAAATGCTCAAAATCAGTTTTTGAATAAAATGATTGAACACCTGTCATTAAGCCTACCTAACCTTGTTTGCTTAAAAAAATAAATTGAATCGTCCATCATCATCATTTCTTGTTTCATCCACTGCAGGATATGTATGCCTCCTCCTTTTGTTTCCAAATGTACCTATCTTGTGCAGTCTGCATCCACTGGGAACCAATTACTTTTTTTATATCATCTCTCCATCATTTGTATTGCTTGCCAGGATATATTTTCCCTTGCCTTGGTTGCCACTCTGTAATTCTCTTTGTCCATCGGTTATTGGTGTACCTTGATATGTGATCTGCCCAATGCCACTTACTGCTTCTAACTGTTACTAGTAATGTCTTCTACTTTGGTTTCTTCTCTTATCCATATACTAGTTAGCCCCTGGTCACTATGTCCCCATATACACCAAAAACAAAGCATTTGTTTCTTATATGTCAAATTTGAGATTTTTTTTCATTTATTTAGCATAACCTTGCAGGGCCGCCGAGAGGGGGTGACATCGAGATTTTTGTCACGGGCCCGCTATCGAATAGGGCCCGACTGTCGGGCTGTAATGTATTACATAATGTGTCTGATAATTCGCAGGCCGCCGGCAGAGGCACTGTCTATCACCCAAAGAGGTCATGATATATAACATATGTAATGTATCGAAATTTGAATTTATTGTACACTTTTTTGAATAAATGTTTAATATTTTATGTGACTTTTTTTATTAAATCAAATTGATGCACATTTTAAGTGGGGCCCGGACCACAGACTTGTCATGGGTCCAAAAATTACTCTCGGCGGCCCTGTAACCTTGTATATAATGTTTTTGCTTGTTTTTTTTCTCCAGACCAAACTTTAAAATTTTGTTTACATGAAATTGGCAACTAATAAACTATCGATTTACCTTTTCAGTTATTTAGATAATAATTATAATTTTTATCTTAAAATAAAAAATTATAATTTCTGAAATGAATAAAATATTATTTAAATTCTGAAATAAATTAAATATTATTTAATTAAATGCAACATTTATGTAGCCTCGACACGCCGAATGCAAACCGAACTCAAGCCAGGGAACAGTCAACATTTTTCGATTGAAAAAGACAGAAATTGAAGTCAAATAACAAAAAGTAGTATACAAACATAAATAGAAAGTAAACTATGATAATTTAAACTAAAATTTATAACAAGATTGGGATTTAGTTTTCTAAAAGACGCGATTAAAGATTCGAAACGAGAGAAAATAGTAACAGCGACACTTCTGGCGCGGGAGTTCGCACATGCGCAGACACATGGACTCCACACGCTTATTCCTTTATTATATATGATGTTGGTTTTGCAGTCTCTCCTGGTGAATCCTAGCATGCATCTTTCCATGCTTCTTTAGATTATTGTTAGTTTCTGTTCCATTTTCTTTGTAAGGATCCAAGTTTCACAGCCATATGTCTTTAGTGGTAGTATGCACATGTTGAAGAGTTTCCTTTTGAGGCATATTGGTATTCTATTGTCTCTTAGGAAGTTACTGTATCAGCTGCAGACATGCAATCCCAATTGCATCCTATGTTGAATTTCTCTCATCTAGTCTCCTTGTGTTGTGATTACTTGTCCTAAGTACTTGTATTCTTCCACCTTTTCAATTGTCTGGCCTTCTATCATCAATGGTTGTGGGATTACTTCTGCATTGAACATTATCTTTGTCTTCTTATAGTTTATTTGTAGTCCTATTTTCTCGATCTCTGTCTTCAGATCATTTAGCATTTCCTGCATTTCATTTAGTGTTTGAGAGAGCAGTACTATGTCGTATGTAAATCTCAGATGGTTGAGATACTCTCCATTGATATTTATTCCTTTGTGTTCCCATCCATTTATTTGTTGGAATATTCTTCTAGGCAGATTGTGAACAATTTCAGTGAGATGTTGTCTCCTTGACGAACTCCTTGTTGGATTTTTATTTTCCTACTATCTTTATATAGTCGTATTATGGCTGTTGCTTCTTCGTAAGTGATACGTAGTAGTTCTATATACTGGTGATCTATTCCCTGATTATTTAGTGCCATTAGGATTTCCTCTGTAAATAGTGAGTCAAATGATTTCTCATAATCTATGAATGCCATACAGAGTGGGATGTGATATTCTTTGCATTTTTCTTTCACTTGGTTGATAGTGTGTATATGATCCATCATTGAATAACTTTCCGAAATCCAGCTTGTTCTCTTAGTTGATTTGAATCCAGTACTTGTTGCAATCTTCTTGTGAGGATGATTGTGAAGACTTTGTATATTGTCAACAGTAGATTGATAGGCCTGTAGTTTCTAAGATCTGTTTTATCTCCCTTCTTATGTATCGGCACTATGACTGCATTTTTCCTGCTGTCCAGTATCTGTCCTGTTCGCATGCAGTTGGAGAATATCATGGACAGTTGGTTATGTAGTGGTACTCCTCCTTCCTTTAGGAGTTCGATGTTGATATTGTCCTCTCCTGGGGCTTTTCCACACTTCATCTTCTTAAATGCTTTCTCGACTTCTTGCAGTAGTATTGCTGGGATATCTTCTGCATTTGCTGGTCTTGGTCTTGCTTGCCTCACTTGGTCTCTTGGTCTGTATAGTTCCTCATAGAAGGTTGCTACCTTTTCTACTATACTATCTCTGTTGGTGATAAGTTCTCCGTTATTATATTTAAGCACATTTAGCCAGTGCATGCCAGTCATTATGTCTCTCTGTGCTGATCGGAAGCTATTGCTGTTCTCAATGGCCATTTGAATCCTTTCTACATTGAATCTTCAGATATCTTCTCTGATTCTTTTGCATCTTACTTTGCACATTTCTCTATATTCTATTTGGTTGGTAGTGGATTTAGTCTTCATCTTTCTTCTCTTTTCGATCAGCTCCTGTGTTTTGGTGGATATTTTCTTGATGGGAATTCTTGGTTGAGTTCCTGTGGTTTCTTCTGCACTGTCTCTGATAATTGTCATTAGAATCTTCCACCCTTTCAATTGTCCGGCCTTCTATCGTCAATGGTTGTGGTATTACTTCTGCATTGAACATTACCTTTGTCTTCTCGTAGTTTATTTGTAGTCCTATTTTCTCTCTCTGTCTTCAGATCATTTAGCATTTCCTGCATTTCATTAACTTCCTGAGAAAGTGACCTACTTTCACTCTTCTGCGAGCACTTGGAATCTGTTCTGCAACTTTAGGCTATATTCTTCCTTCTTGATCTTAAGCTCTTCCATGTTGATCTTTTGTCCTCTGTGTTGTATTAACCATCTTCTTTCAAGTTGAATATCCAGCTTGACTTTGGTATGAATTTGGTATTAATAGATCGCTACCAATGTTGACCTGGTTGAGTTCAGAAATGTCTTTGTACAGTTGCTGTTGGCCTGGATGTAGTCAATCTCATCCTTGGTCTGTCCAATAGGGCTGATCCATGTCCATTTTCTTTGCTCTTTCTTCTCAAAGATGTTTATTATCGTCAGTTTGCTGTGGGTTGCAAATTCTACTAGCCTTGTACCTCTCTCATTTCTTATACTGATGCAATACTTACCCATACATTCTTCATCCTGTTATCTTCTTCCAACTTATGCATTGAAGTTGCCCATGATGATTATGAAGTGTGCCAGGTTGGTGTTCATTTCCTCAGTTTTTTCTTCATATAGGGCTTCTATCTCTTCATCATTACTGCTGGTTGTCAGTGCATACACTTGTATTATTTTCAGCCATCTCTTGGAAATCCTCACTGTGACCTGTCCTACTCGGTCAGAATTGCTGCTGACATTAATGACGTTCTGTGCAATCTCCTTGTGGATCAGGAATCCAATTCCTCCATTGGTATTGGTCTCATTTCCTCAATGGTAGAAGAGATGTCCGCTTTGAAGTTCCATGAGGTTTGCCTTTTCTTCTTACTTCGCTGAGTCCAATGTGCCAGTTGATCTTCTCTGCTTCATTCTCCAGTTCCCGTAGGCGGTCTTCTGTTGAAAGGGATCATCCATTATACGGAGCCAAGGTCAGTAATCGAAGGCAGCCAGTCCCTACCTAGATATTCTTAGCATCCCTGCACCTTCCATACTCCAGTTGCTGCCGTGATTGGGACTTCCAGTGTTGCTGGTGACTGAGGGCCATTTTCTTCTGTTGTACATCATGGAAACAATCTGAAAGGTTGTATATAGACCATTACCTCCCCATGCTGGTCTAATGCGGGTTGGAAAGGGAGAGCGGAGATAGCTAATTATTATACTGCATCAAATTTATTTTTATTATTATTTTCATACCCAATAAACATTATTATTAATTTAATACCCACTATATTTTATTATTATTAATTTTTAATCTATACATGCTATTCATTATTAATCTATTGAATCATCCAAAGCCCTGCAAATTCGAATTTGCACCTGAACTGATTAATCTTATTGGTTTGTAAGTATTGTAAGGAAGCCAAACATCTTCCACCTAGGTGAATACTTTTTGAAACCAACTGTACAGATATTTTGCAAAAATTCATTTAGATATTTAAAAAAAATTTTTTTTTTAATATGATGAGAAAAACAAATTAAAAAATACATAACTTTTGAAATAAAAACATATTTCAAGATTATTAAATAAAATCAAGCAATCGAAAATAGAATTCTATCAAAAAGTATAAGGAACAATTTTTCAAAGTTATCAATTATATGCATAAAAATTTAATATTCATTACTAAATTCTCCCAATAATTTGCATATTAATTTAAAATATTTTGAAAGCAGAAAAAAACGATAAGAAAAAAACAATTAAAATTCAATTCTGAATTACTCAGTGCAGCTATTGCAGATCATTTTTTTGCACTTATTGCTTGAAAATATATGCTTATAATGATGGTTCCTAAATTTTTTGATTGCCAAAATTTTTAAATAATGTTTTAAAGTTAAATAATTTGAATGGATTGTGTTAGTAGAATTTGGATTATTTTTTCATTGAATCATATTGATTCTGTTTTCTATTCAATTATATTTTAGTAATCTTATTTTGATTTTGGGATAAGTTTATTTTTGAAATTTTAAGTAAATCATGGAATTTTAGTATGATGAACTATAAAATTCATAAAATTGAAAAAATATTGGCAACAGAAAAATTTTGGTTAATTCTGTTAAAATAAACAACATTGTTACTTATTTGTTTTTTTATTGCTTTACTTTTACAAATAATTTTGTAAAATATGAGAAAATCGTAATGTACTTTATTTTTATTGATAATTAAGTTAAATATGAGAAAATCCTAATGTGAGCATCCTTAAGCTATTTAAAGGGGTGCAACACTTTTATTGCTTTATGCAGCCAATTGTTTCACAGGAAATTAAAATCAAGCCTATGTTACTGTGCTGCATGTGGCATTGGGTGTAGTGTCAACAAAGCAAGTCAATTAAAGTAAAGTATACAATATTATAACACTTTATGTACAAAAGTGAATGATTTTCATATGTATTGTTTTTTTATATAAATTCAAAAATTTATAAAATATTAAAATAAAAATTATTGATAAGAAGTGAAAACATACCAATAAATATATTTTATTAATAAAAATAGCAATATTTATTTAAATTTATGTAAATTTTCAACTAATTATACAATCTAACTTAATTAATGAAAATTTGCATAACACTTCATTTTTTAGCAATAATTTTTTTAAATTACATGGAAATTTATGTTAGCACTTATAAGCACACCGTGTCATAACAAGTGGACTAAAAATGTTTTTTTATTTAACTAGAGGAGAGCTTTTGGCTTAATCTTTAACTCTTACATAACGTTTTTAGAATAAAGAACATTGATTCTGGAACCAAAGCATATAATTTGTTCTTTTGAAAGAACAAAAATTATACATTTTGGGAATTATAATCCAAATGAATCTAACCAACTTGCCAAATTTAACCCTTGAGATCAATAACGGAAATTTTTAAATAGAAATAAATTTAAATAAACTATACAAACTACTCACTGGCATAGTAATTTGTATAGTTTATTTAAATTTATTTCGATTTAAAAATTTCCATTATGTATCTCAAGGGTTAAATTTGGCAAGTTGATTAGATTCGTTTGGATTATAATTCCCTTGAAGTTTGAATTGTATGTTTGTGTTGTAATGACTGTGCCGGTCTGTGTGTTGCCTGGCTAGTGCCATTGAGGGCCTGTGGCTAGATTTAGCCCGGTCAGGAATAGATCTATCGGTGAAGTCTGATGTCGGTTCCAAATTAATATAATTGCCTGAAGAATCAATCCGCTTGTTGGCCTTGGTGGTCTAGCGGTATGATGTTGGGACGTTAGCCCAAAGGTCCCCAGTTTGATCCCGGGCTAAGGCGGATTTTCTCTTCTTCAGGTAAATTAGTCAAAATTCTAGTTTAATTTGTAATTAATAGATGGTGCCACTCATTGGCTTAGTAATTTGTATAGTTTATTTAAATTTATTTTGATTTAAAAATTTCCATTATGTATCTCAAGGGTTAAATTTGGCAAGTTGATTAGATTCATTTGGATTATACGCTTTGGTTCCAGAATCAATGTTCTTTGTTCTAAAAATGTTATGTAAGAGTTGATAATGGCAAATTAAGCCGAAAGCGCTCCTCTAGTTAAGTAAGTCTGCTTATAAGTGCTAACAGATAAATTTCCATTTAATTAAATCCCGCATAAAGCAGTGCATTACTAAAGCAATAGTATTTTTTTTAAATATGGTCCAATTTTCATTTATAGCTTATTTTATTCAGAAAGCTTGCCATTATCAAAAATTCATGAATAACCAATTATAAATAATAGATGCACCACCTTAGCCTAAATTTAAATAATTATTAATCCAACAGATGATGACACCATAGCATAAATTAATTATTAAATTGGTAATTATTTCAAAAATAAATTGCTAGGGGAAATTTGGCTAGTTAGGGTTATTTGAATTCATGAATTTCAATGACTAAGATTTCACACATTTTATCAAACAACAATGTATCGAGTTTTGTTTTAGAATTCACAACGTATTCCATGGTTTTGTAAGTCACTGAAGTTGGATCTATCCAAAAGTACTTCGCCTATTAGTGTTTATTTTAAAAAATACTGCTGTTGTGTGCTTTGATGAAAAACTTCCTTAAAACATTGAGATTTTTATGTACTTAATGAAGTTAATGAAGTTTTTATTACCGTATTACTTCAAATTTAAGAAGCCCTCGAATTTAAGCTGCAGTAGGATTTTAAAATTGGAAAAAAATTTTTTACAATAGATATTGAAATATAAAACATATTTTTATTTATTTAAATAGGTATTAATATACATAATAAGCTACCTAATGTATTGAGATTGATTAGAATATGTTTGATCTCTTCTCCCAAACATGTTGTGATCTCTTCTCCCAAACATGTTGTGATCTCTTCTCCCAAACATGTTCTAATCAATCTATCATCAATTCTATTGTCATCCATGCATTCTTTTATAGTCGAATTATAACAACCATTAGGAAAATTTTCCTTGGTGCAGTTTTTTGTTTAAAATAATAAAAAGTGGTTATTTGTTTTTATCAGCAGTTATAAACAGCATTATAGTAATTTGTAATTTTTCTTATAATTAAAATTTGGCCAAATACGACACGATTCTACACAGCTACTTTCAAACTGTAACTGGATTAAACCAGAAAACTATGAATGGGAGACCACCGAATAAATTGTTATCAACGGTCATAATACTATGTTCATGCATAGAGCATAAAGCAAAAACCTGGTCGTTAGGGAGTGGGAGATCGGGAGAAATAAGATGTTAAAATATTCGCTTTGAAGTGGAAGCTTGGGAGAAATAAGATGTTAAAATATTCGCTTTGAATTTAAGCCGCATCCAAAATTTTATCAAAAATTTGAATTAAAAGTGCAGCTTAAATTCGAAGTAATACAGTATTTAAATACCAATCTATATTTCCTATTTCCATTTTCTAAAATATTTCTTATTTCAGTGATTACTACATTTCTTATTTCTATTTTCTAAAATATTTCTTATTTCAGTGATTAAAACTTCTTTACTTGCTCAATGATTTAAAAACATCTCAATGAAAAGAAATCTAAGATTATTATGCTACAACATTTTTTTGCTTAGTTGTCATGGCGGATACATATCTTTTACATTATTTATTAACTTTTTTTATTTAACAAAAATCATTAGAATTAATAGATTTTACATGCAGCCCAAGACAATTATTTTTCTTCAAATGTGGTCCAAGGAAGACAAAAGGTTGGACACACTGCTTTATAGCAACAGATGGCTGGCACATTTCAAATAACAGAGGAGCCTTTCACGAGTGTTGCGGCATGGTGAAACATTAACAAGACTTCGCATCACCTGACTAGTTGCAATAGAAATGATTTAGTTCTTAGGATATTAAATTTTCTACAACCTAGGTGTGAACCAGACTTAAAGAGACATATGATTAACCATCTCTCGCACTCAGTGGTTACTAATGAATCTAGAGAGCTTTTAATATATACAGTATTGATGAACTTCAGGATGTGTCACTCTTGGAGTTACCTTGCACGCCCTTGGCAGATTAACAAGGATAAATACAATATCAAAAGGAATATTTGTTTAGACGTTTTTACTGGCAGATGGCATCTTATCAGGGTTTGCCCATTCCATTAACATAAGGAAGATCCGTTCCGCCAAATTTCTTGGCAGTGAGCAAGGGTGGCAGTTTAACGGGAGCATCTTATCGGGATTTGACTGTATAAATTGATGGAAAAAATTGAACATATCTGTCAAAGTTAGACGAATCCCATTGCAACTTGTAGTGCTGCCATGCATGGCCTAATACAGTGATGGGCAAACTACAGCCCGCCATGACAATTTGTGCAGCCTGCTTTTTTTTGCACAAGTTTAAGATTTTTTTTAAATTTTATCACAAAAATGTTAAATTACATAAACAAGCAACATAATTATTTAATTAAATTTAGATTTTATATGTTAAAACACCCACTTAAAAAAAAATCTGGAGTGTGCCCCACTCGACTTTCTGATATTTCTATTGGAGCAACAGATTTTTTGGTAATGGTAGTGGTAGGGAGCAGCCGTGAAAATTCATTGAAAACAGAACATTGGTTTTCAGCATGATTACAGTATTTTCCTCTACTATGAATTTCATTTATCAGAGAGTAAAAACATTTTTTTTGCTTGCGGCTTGCTAGAGACCTTACAGAAGTCTGTGGGGCCCACGGTCCGAAAAGTTTGCCCACCACTGGCCTAATATATAAATGGCAATTCTGTTGTACGAATTAAAGATTAATTTCAAAAAAACTGTACATATTAGAGAATTAGAGTTGCCCCCACTAAGAGCAAATTAAAAGTGTGAATCAGTAATTCTGTCATTAATATTTTTCATTTTGACAGGCAGCCCTGTAGTTTGTGCAATGTCCGTAATTCCAACAGGTACTTTCAATTTTTACCAAACTGATCAAAAGTGCTTCTTTTACGAGTACAATCTTACAAATATTAAATAATGTTAAAATTCGTATTATTCGAAACAGATCGACTAATAATACAGAATTCACAAAATGTAAATAGATATTTTCTGGATGCATGATTTTATGTAAAGCTGAAATAACTAACTCAAGATTCATAACTATTATCTAACACGAGATTAAAAGTACAATCAGTTATTCCATTGTGTCGAAATTTGTAAAAGTTCATTTAAAAATGTTTAAATTTCACTCTGCTTGGAATGTTAACATTGAATACCTATCTCAAACTTTCGATCATTGGGTTTTTTTATATATTGCAGCGATTTCATCATGTAATAAGTAAAGTAAATGGTTACTTTACTTACTTGCGTTCATGAATTAAATAAACTTAATTTTGATTCATTCATTTCCTAAATATTAATCAATGCCGGTTTTTTCGATATTCCAATATCATCATATAATTTTTATCATATATATATATATATATTAAGAATAAACTAAAGGATTACGAACCTTGGGTCGATCATAAGGCTTTGAATTGTGTGATGTATGTTTTTTGAATCTAGTCGACATTTTGTATAAACAAGCGAAATTTGCTCTTTAATCACAATAAATGTTGTTTCTTAACATGATAGATTTTTAAAGTACAGAAGTTAACCGTTTCAGATCCCAATTCTAATTTAATCAACGTTTCCAATTCAAGATTTAACCCTCACAGCGCTAGGTAAATCACTTCACCTAAAATGGCGGTCATACCTAACTTCAATTTGATTGGTGAATTTCAAATATTCTCGATCACTGCAGCAATACCAAGTGCAATACCTACAACTTCCTTGAGCAATATAATTTATTTTCAAATGCTGTTAATATTTATTTTTGACAAGATGATTTTTGATGATAAAACATAATAATTTAATTTATTAAAACATTATGGTAGCATTCTCTCAAATAAAATTATTGCATAAAAATTTTAAACCGTTGTTATAAATTTATACAGAGTATTATTTTGTAGCAGCAAAGTAGCCAGTTTAAAATTATAATATACAATACAGTACTCATGACAGTACTGTATAATCAACGATATGTATAATACTGTACAGCAATAAGCAAACCGCAACCCTTGGTCATAAATAATAGTTATAATGCCCAAAAATTTATCGATGAATAAAATGAATATAAAAAAATCGTTTTCAATTATGAACATCAACAAACATTCCTCAAGAGCCTGAATCTCTAATGAAGATTTGGAAGCAATATTAAAAATAAGCACTACAAATTTAATTTGGATTTTGAAAAGATGAGTAAATGTAAAGAATTTTATAAAAGTCATTAATTACTAATTTCTTAAATAAGTAATATGTATTTTCTTCATAATTACTAAAGGAATAAAAAATATATATAATTTTTACGTGCGGTCCCGATCTATATTTCATTGATACGATATGGTCTTTTTCCCGCAAAAGTTTGCCCATCGCTGGTATAATAGAACAATACTAAATTTATTTGAATACAAAAATTAATTCCAGTAACGTTTCTTTGATTATTTTATGGATATTTTTAATTTTTATAATAAAATACAATTTTATATTTTAGAATAAAATTTACTTTTAAATATAAAAATATGTGGGGACCGAATGCGGTAATCGTACATTTTTGGAATTCGGGGAATGGCTATCGTGGCAGATGGGGACATCGACAGAGTAAAGTCACTCTATGCTCCTATAGAGAAGTATGGACACACTTTTCCCTAGAGTTTGCCGACAATGGAAGCCTTTCATTGGTTAGTTCCGTGTCACGTGGGTTCCAGACGCCATGTTTGAGACATTGTCGAAGAGCTAAGCTTGGAGTTAAACTGAATTTGGCTACATGTGGCGGCAGATAATAATTTACAGTTATCTCTATATTGTTATCTAAATCATTTCTTAATTCGAAAATGTCTGGTGGTGCAGCTTTTGGTTGTAGTAATAGAAATGGTTCGTTTTTTATATTTCCGAGCGAAAACTTTCCAACATGCCACGACATTGGCCAACATTAATTCAGGGGTTCCCAAAGTTTTTCCTAGG
>AYEL01071848.1:0-33207 GCA_000484575.1 Olivierus martensii
AAAAAAAGAAGAGGTTAGTGATTATGCTACAGCAAAAAATGGATGTGATTGAGCGACATAAAAGCGGCGCTCAACTTCCACTTTTGATTCACTATTTTAGTTTTGATTTGGCGGTTGGTTCGATGATGGTATGAGAAGCAATTCCTGGTAAGTTATTAATTTAGATGATGAACAACGATATATAATATGAAAGTAAATATTTCTTAAACAGTTAGTGTTAAGTTAGTATTGTGGTTATTCACACTACTAAAATAATAATATAATTTCAGCTCACATGGGCAGGGAAAGAATGATCCGTAATCGTCAAAAAACAAATGGATTTACTATAGTGCACTTTCGGCTCAACCAAGCCCTCCTCAGTAGTTCGACTTAAACGACTAAAATAATAATATAATTTCAGCTCACTTGGGCAGGGAAAGAACAATCCATAATCGTCAAAAAACAAACGGCAAAAGTGCACTATAGTGAATCCATTTGTTTTTTGATGATTACGGATTGTTCTTTCCCTGCCCAAGTGAGCTAAATTATTATTATTTTAGTAGTGTGTGTGGAAATTATGGAGCAGCATAATAAAGTGGTTATGTTTGTGGTTATTCATCGTGAGGTTAGCTAATGGCTGGAATCTCACAAAGCAAGAACCAAATTACACTATGAACTTAGCTAATGGTCAGAATCTCACAAAGCAAGAACCAATTACCATAGAAGGTTGGCTAATGGCCAGAATCTCACAAAGCAAGAACCAATTACCCTGAGGTTGGCTAATGGCCGGAATCTCACAAAGCAAGAACCATATTCATGAGGTTGGCTAATGGCCGGAATCTCACAAAGCAAGAACCATATTACCATGGTTGGCTAATGGCTGGAATCTCACAAAGCAAGAACCAATTACCATATCTTACATATAGTTAATACTTCAAATAGTGCAAGAAATTTCAAACCGTACGCTACTATTAGCAGAAGTGCAAGAAATTTGTGGAACCAATTATTCGCACTAATTGAAGCCTACCTGTAATAAATTTAATCTATGCTTTGGAATAAAAAAATATAGCAATAGTATAGAAATGCATTATTAATATGTAATTTTTATATGCTAATTAAATTTTCATGTTTATTTATTATTTTAGTATTATTGGTATATAAATTTATTGTGTGTAGACTTATATGTTTTATTTTGAAGTTTTTTTTTATTTAGTAAATTATATTACTGTATTTTAGTATATCAGTATATAATTTAATTTCTTTATCTCAAAAAACAAAAAATTCTGCATCAATAATATTTTGAAACTTTTTTTTATGCATTTATATAAAATTTAATATTTTATATTTTATAGGAAATATTTAATATAACATATTTAATTTTTATTCATTATTACAAAATTTGAAAATATAATATTGATAATTTTTAATTTTTTATAAATGTAAGATTTATAAAATCAAATTTTGAATGGTTATGTTATTGATAGATGATTGATATATGATGATTGATTGATTATTAATGCTATAATTTATTGATAAAACTTTTTTACTGTATAATATGTATATTTTTCTGAAGCTAATAAAATATCTATATTATAATTTATAAATTGCGATTTATAAATAATTCAACTTAAACACAAGAAAATAACAAATTTTTTGACTTTAATTTGGAATACTTTGTTCTTCAATTTAATGTAAATCAAATTAATAACCAAAATTAATAAAATATATAATAATTTAACTATTTATATATATATTATATTAAATTATAGGTAACTGTAATAAAAATAATAGTGATGAAATGATTCTGCAAAATAATGTGATTGTAAATAATGTTGCTGATTTCGTGTGCAGTTGGTTAGAAGATGGAGATGTTGAAGATTGTAAATCATCTTTTCATGAAAAAGTGAGTTTACATCATTAAAATTATATAGTCAAATTATAATGCAGTTTGTAATTTGTAAAATTATTATATTGAAAATACATCCTTGATTTTATAATTTATTTTATATGATTGTTTTAATATAATTGGGCATCTTAGTCTGGCAATGTTAGAATATGGATAGGAAACATTTCTAATTTATAAATGCTTCCTATTTCCATATCTAAATCTTTCTGCTCATGAATAGTATAAAATTTCAACTTTTTATTATGTATATAATAAAAAGTTTCCACTTTCACATTTGATTCCGCTTAATTGGGCCAAATCTAAAGAACTTGAAACCAAACTAATAAACTAATGCATAATTTAAACATTTAATTGGGACAATAGCAGAAAAGAAATTTAGTAATTTATGACATATTTTAAGGATTTTTCAAAAGTATGTCTGTGAAGAAATTAACTCTGACCTGTCCTGCTTTATTTTATTATGCACTTTTATTATTTATTATTATTTTCGTTATTATCTAACATATTATATTTTAGTTTAAGAATTCACTTACTTTCACACTCTCCGTCATAGTAGTTGGCAATCACGTGTTACGGAATCGAAGCCCATCCTCTGGAAGAGCTGTCCCAGCTAATGACGTCATCTTATCTGACTAACTTTATCACAGATCCAATATGCAAATGCAAGAATGATCCGTATCAATGTTTTGTTCGATTTATAAATTAATTGTAAAGAGAATGACATGAATGAATTATTCTTTAAGCTAATCAAATTGATATTGTTATGCATATTTATGTAAATGAAGCAACATGGGACTGTCATGGGACTGTAAGTTACTCAGGTATAAAAGCCTATGCAACCAACAACACAACGAGGTGTTGAATCAATGTAAGGTTGGCTAAGTGACATTCGAATTCTTGTAAAGATCGACGATTGCCTGAAGTTTGTATCGGAGGTGGAGGCAATAGAATTTAAGTAGTATTTAAGGTTTATTTCTTGTGAATAATTTGATTTTTGATATTTGAGTTGGATTAAACAAGTTTTGTTGTTTAATTGATTTTTGCTTTATCATCATTTCAATAAAGCATTTATTAACACTTTTGTAAGTGTTTTGAGTCTAGTAAATTTATATTTTTTTTTTTATTATCTAACTTGTTTGAGAATTTCTTCAATTTATTAGTATAAGTTTCTAACATGTCATTTAACTTGTTTGAGAATTTCTTCAATTTATTAGTGTAAGTTTCTAACATCGTTTTATTGCTCTTAGATCTAACATTTAATCGATACTTCCAGTTATAAGTTCCGATTTCTGGTTTTGTTTTGGCCGGTTAACATTAATTGTTGTTAGATTGTTCTGAAGTTAATTATTTGTAAGTTAGAGTTTAGAAGAAGACTTGAGCTCAGGCCGAACTCTGGATTGCAGAATCATTAGACCGTTAGGATTAGTTTATAACTAATAGTATTGATATTTGTTACAATTCGCGACTTTGCATGTCAACACTACATACACTAATATTTGACAATACTAGGGTAATGCGAATCAGTAATCTATCATCGTGCATCTGGCAATTTATGCATCTGTTTAAGAGTCTACTGTACTGTACCTAGTGATATTCATTTACAGTATTGATTTTATTTAAAATTTTTAAATCTTTGCCAAGATGCCAAGAAATGAAATTGTAAAATTTATCATGTATGTATTATTTTTTCTTCATTATTTACAGTACAAATATTTTCTATATTTTGGTTAAATAAAGCATTAAAATAGGTACCTAATTATTATTTTTTACCTACTTATTTATTTACCTATGTATTACATATTTTATTTTAGAATTTATTATTACCGTACTTTGTTTAATTGGGGCAGCCACTTAATTGGGCCAAATTGGATTAGTCCCAACATGTCCCAATTAAGTGGAATCAACTGTATTATAAAAATTCTATAATATCACTATACATTATAAAAATTCTTACCATTATACAGGTAGGCCTCAATTAGTGTGACTTATAAAATTGATACCGTTTTTCGGTTAGTGCGAGAAAATATTCGATTAGTGCGAGTTGTAAACACAGACCAGTCTTACTAACGAAGCTCCTTTTATGATGTTAATTAACAAATTACTGTTAATTTTCAGTTAGTAAAACCGAACGAGGAGCAGTCCAAGAATGGTCACACGATTTTGAAGGGGTGAAACATCAGAAAGATGGGCTTTTTCCGTTAACTGTTTAACATTACTGTACTATTATTTAGCTTTGCTATCGTATACATACAGTAGAGTACAGAATTTTCTCTTTTAAAAAGTATCGAAATGGATAAAAGGAAGAACACTTTTGATGATAAAACAGGAAACGGAAAAAAGAGAAGTGATTACGCTACAGCAAAAAATGGATGTGATTGAGCGACATAAAAGCATTCTTTGTTAAATTTTTTTAAATAAGGATATCTTTACAAATTTATTTGCCTATTATATTGCTGTACTACCGATATTATTTATTTTCTTTTGTTTATTATCTGATTTCTTTATTTAAAATAAAACTTGTGAAAAAAATTTGTTTTTGTTATCTTTTGGTGTCGTATTCTGCTAATAAACAAATAGAAAACTTGTTAAAAATTTCTCATTGGTTCATTAACTTCGCTTATTAATTCTATCTGGAACTAATTTACTGATTCAATAAAGTTGCAATGCTTAATTGCAAATCGGACTATTCACTCAATTCTCAACCCAGAATTGGCGGCCAGGTGGCGCTCAACTTCTGCTTTCGATTTGCTATTTTAGTTTTGATTTGGCAGTTGGTTTGATGATGATATGAGACGCAATTCCTGGTAAGTTATTAATTTAGATGATGAACAATGATGTAAAATATGAAAATAAATATTTCTTAAATAGTTAGTGTTAAGTTTATTGTGGTTATTCATCATGAAGTTAGCTAATGGCCAGAATCTCACAAAGCAAGAACCAATTACCATATTTTTCATAGAGTTAATACTTCGAATAGTGCGAATTCGATTAGTGCGAGAAATTCGTGGAACCAATTATTCACACTAATTGAGGCCTACCTGTAATGTACAATATCATTTTTAATAATTTTTTTGTAAAATATAAATCAGGAATGTCAAGCATATGGTTCCCAGCACTCTTCAATGCAGCCTATTCCACTATCATAAAAATGTTTAAAAATTATATATTTTACATAATTTAATTACTATCATAATTTTTAAACAGAATCTGTAGTAAAATCTTGTTAATTGAATAATTAAATTAAATAAATGTAATTTTATCTGATTTATTGAACTATATTTAAGAATTGCTGCTATGTATATTAAATCACAACCAAAGAAACTTCTAGCATTATAACAGGAAATAAGTTTCAATAAAAATTTAATACAAATGCTATAAAAGAATTTTTGGCTTTATCCAAACTATCATCAGTTACAATTACTACAATACATAAGAACAAACTTTCCATATGTTCCAAATCTACATTTTAAATAAGAATATTCTCATGTGTTCTGATAATTTGTAAATTTTTCAACAATTAAATTACATTTTAACATTTATAACTAAATTAATTACATGGGAAGTTTACAAAAAAAATATATAATTAATAAATGATTATCATTACTTATAAAAAAATTTAAAGTAATAACAAAATATGTAAGTCTGAAGATAAACAATAACCATTCCAAACTACCAATGGTACATGACAATAATAGCATACAGGAAAAACTTTAAGTAGTCAGTTCTCACAGCCATGATCAAAACCGAAAACTGACCAATAATCCATAAGAAAGTTGTTCTTTCAATTAATCTTTCTGTACCTCATCCAAGCAGTACTAATGGTACATGAATTAAGTTTATTTATGAAATTACCATTTTTGAATTTGTTTTCAAATATGGCAATGTTTTCAGCTACTCTTCCTTGTATAGTATTTTCTACCATTCTTAGTAAACTTACATCTGTCCAAGATATATCTACTTCACACCTATATGCCCTATATGCTTTCTACAATAAATAATATACAGGAATACCTCGATTATCGCGGTTATTGTTGCCACGAAAAATACCGCAATAATCAAATCCGCGATAATTGGGATAAATAATGCATGTAAAATGGTGATCGTTGCCAAGGATTTTTCAAATCTATTGATTAAATTTTATATGAGGTAAAAAAGAAATCTGTTAAACGTGCTAATCTTTTAAGCTGATCATTACGTTTCTTCTTAATAGCTGTAGACTTGATATCATCCTTGTTTCTTTTAGCATTCATTGTAGTGGTAAATAAGAAGAGAAATAAATATCCACACGCAGATTCTCCTCTAGAGATCCCGGCGCCCTGATGCAGCTTCCTTGTAACATCTACTCAGCACTTTTACAATATTGAGAAAATGATAATTTTAGCGCCCTCCTTCTTAAGGTGCCCCGATACGGTGCATCGTTTGCTTACTGGGTTTAAGCTGGCCTTGTCCACATTTACTTCAGGCAATGGCGGACAGTTACTGATGAGCAGTGAGTAGGCACCCTCGGATAAAAACGAAGTGCTTTAAGAGAGCTACTTGGAGGGTAAATGTAATTCTGGTTACATATGTAGTGGGCTACATCTCGAAACTGCTATAATTTGAATTTGGATCGCAATAATTGGAATTTTGGAATCAAATTATAAACTGCGATAATTCGAAAATCGCAATAATCGAGGTATTCCTGTATTGCAAAGAGCATATAAATATAAAGTAGAATAGAGAGGTATAGGTGTCTTTGGTAGATTTCTGTTGGTCCTGTGTGGCACTAGGAAGAAGAAAGAAGTTTATTACAGAAGAAAAAATTGTTGATGAGATATCTATTATCATAATAGCTTTGCAGCAAAATAACTATGGAACTCTGCTATAAAAGTCATTGCTTTCATAGCAGAGTTCCATAGTTGTGACTGTTCAAGAAACCTTTATATAGCATAATAGCTCTTAATAAAAAGAAATATAAGCTTTAATCTGTCAATAGCATTACAGCAATGATATAAGAATTGGACAGTCCACAAGATTCTTATATCCACTTTGAAGTGACATCTATACAGGATCCATATTATTCAACAACTGTTGCCACATAATTCATCACAATGTATTCGTTTCACTCTCTCTCATTTCTGCCTTATATAAAGATGCACTTAGAACACCTACTCCAGGATTAAAATCTCCAGGAAAAAAAATGAAGCAAAAGTTTAACATCAGTAGTGCTGTAAATTCATGAATGGAGAATTGAATCTCCATCTATCTGTATTGTATATTGTGCATAAAGAACCTCTCAACAATTCTTATATTAGTATAGTATGAATTTAAAACAGATTTCGTGATTAAATCATACTTCTTTGAAAATACATAGAGACAGGGTCAGCCCTAGCATTTTTGCTGCGTAGGCAAATCCAAAAAATGCCATCCCTATGGGTTGTGTTTATTTTTTTTCTGCTCTAGTTCAGGTGGTTTTGCCGTTTTTAAATTTTGCCGCTGTAGGCAGTTGCCTACCTTGCCTACTGCCTAAGGCCAGCCCTGGTAGAGATCTTGGCAGATCTAGCATTACAGGTGAATGATACCATACCTCCTTAATTGTGGTTGTGTACATGTGGTTTCTTCATTACAGAAATTACATTGTTTGGAAACAACAGTATTTATGCAAAATATAGCAAAACACACAATCATTAGTTGACTTGTGAAATTAGTTCCTGCATGAGACTTCTGGAAATGAACAGATAATTTTCAGAACTTTCCTGAAGTATGGAATTCATCAGCTCTCAATTTTGTCATCTCTGGATTTGAAGATATCTAAAGAATAGAGGGTATTGTGGAATATGACATCACATGCATGGAGCTTTCAATCTTAAAAATCTCCATCATTTGGAAAATGGCCAATATTCCCAGTAATATCTTTATTTCACTAATGCTCATGAAATCCTTCACTTCCAATATATTATTAACAATGGTAGTAGGCATATTTGAGTATTTACTGTGATAATAGTTTCAAAACTATATTGAAACTATATTACAAATTTTTCATAACTATATTATTATTCCCTATTGTAAGAATTCCACAATGGTTATGTCAGATCCTGACACCAGGAGAAGTTTTATGTGATTCTCCAACACAACAGTTTAAAATACGAAAGATATAGTCTGATTTTAGAATAAGAATTTGGAATAAGGTTGCATGGTTAAGTGGCATAAAGCTCCAGGTTCAAAAGACTGACTGACTCCTTGTTAACAAAGCAAAAGCAAGTTTATTAAATGACAAAAATAAGAGATTAACATATAATGAAGTCAATAGTACAAATAGAGATCGTGAACAAGTATTGAATTGAGATGTGAATAACTGAGTTAGTTAAAAGATCGAAAGAGAGCCAAAAGGTTTGAAATGAGATATACCTGAAAATAGAGTCATTTTCTTGTTGTAATAATGTCATAATAACTAAAGTTTCCTTCATTTTCTTCAGCAGTCAGGTCTGAATGAATGAATGTTAATACTACTGTCTTTTTAACATAAAGATGACTTCCTTCAGACTGGATGATATGAATAATAAGTTCCTTCTTCCACCCGTTTAGCGGGAACTGTTGATTGTATCTTACTCTTCTTTTGTTGATATACAAGTATTTAACTTATTGTCTATCTTCTATATTTCTTCCAATTATAACTTGGATACGTTGACATTGGTCTCCCGGACAGGGAAGATGCGACGGGAATTCGGCACTGACCAGCAGCTGAGTAAAAACTTGGAACTGTCAGGTTCACGACCGGCAACAACCGGGAACTGTCAAGATCACAACTGGGAACAACTGTGAGGCCCAGAGAGCCCGCAAGATACAACAGTACGATGCTCTAAAGGTGGATAGCCTTTCAGCGGCGTGTGGCGTAAGTAAGGACGGGTAACGAGATGTTAGACACAGACAGACTCAGAGACAATGTTCGTGTAAACAAACATCTTTTATTGGAGAGAGATTACAAAATACAATAAATCCGACAATCAGCATCGGAGGACAATACCTTAGCTTTTACAAAGAATCTTCTCCGGCCGAAGTCACTTGGTCGGCTGGTTGTCTCTTGGTCAAGATGAAGAATTTGGTCTTCTGATGACAGTAAGTTCGCTGGATCCATGTGCAGGACTACTGATGGAGGATCTTCGTAAATGTAATGTCCGTAGTAACGGCTGGTGAGTTATGACAAGTCTGCCACAGCGACGATGACTGCTTCTCTCCGAGATCAGGATCGGAGATCAATGAGTGGTATACGGTGCGGCGATTGATTTCTGTGTTGGGCAGAAACCGACTCTCTTATCAAGTCCAAAAGAAGGTGACTGTCTTCTGGTTCAGGCTGGAACCAACTGACTTTTTCTGTCCCAGTCCTCTCTTATCCTTCTTGTTAAACAATAAACATATTTTCCCTTTCTCCCAGGAAGTTGCTATGACAAAACGTGACATTTAGCCCAAATGCTCGGATTCCGATCGCTCCCGACTATTGTTGATTATTTCACTTGCAGGTGGGGTCTACTGCAATAGTCCCTGGACACCTGCATAGGCACGATCTTTCATCCACAATACATAAACAGTTTTGTTTTTTGAGATTTACAATCCTAGAGATGAAGTTTCGCGTTGGATTATGCAATTCAGTAGATGCTTCGACTATTGTTTATTATTCTTTTGGAGATGGTGGAGAACGGAGCACCTAGAACCGGCTGGAATAAAGACACCCTCACCCGATGTTTATCCCGAAATTGTCAACCCCGTTAATTTATGATTGGGTGTGAAGTGACATTCTCCAGCAGGCCTCTGGATCCCCACACAACTTCAAAAGGAACTAAGGTCCTTTTTGTATAGTAGCTATCTCTGATGATTAATTGTGATTCATTGATGACTACATACAAAGGAGGAACAAGTTGAAAAAAGAGAGGGTCTTTATCTGATCGTTCATCTGTTTGTTTATGTTAACTGTTCTGATTCTATTTCCTGTCATAAAACTTTGCCATATGTGCTGAGAAATAATTAGTAAATTTTAGACGAATTTTGAATTAAATTAAGATCATTCAGATCTCAAATATTGATTGAGTTTAACAGAATAATTATATAGAAAGGGGGGTCTCCCAGGACCTCACACTATCATTCCAGAACATCATATACAAGGAAACTTTAATTACTTGGAACCTTAGAACTACAGGTCTGATCTGACCACGATGTATGGAGTTTTCTGTGGACAAAATTAGGAAAATGTTGGTCTGCTCAACACAAAATGATTTCAGACAACTATAGTTTGTTAAACTATAAAATAAATTTATTAGAACAGACAGTGGTCAATTCTAGAGAGAGAGTTCTTTATACAACTATATTTCTTGACCAGGGGCAGCTTATGCATAGGCACTAAAAAACTGCAGCACCCCCACTTTTTCTCAATATATAAATATATTTATTAATTTATTTATATTTGCTTATAATATTTAACAAAACAGTCCTTTACAGCCCTTTAGCAAGTTTAAGATTTTTTATTCTGGCATAACGTTTTCGAACCTTAAGCGGTTCCTCTTCAGTGCCTCTCACTTACAAAATAGAACACTAACTGGTTAGCGTTCTATTTTGTAAGTGAGAGGCACTGAAGAGGAATGTTAGTGTTCTATTTTGTAAGTGAGAGGCACTGAAGAGGAACCGCTTAAGGTTCGAAAACGTTATGCCAGAATAAAAAATCTTATACTTGCTAAAGGGCTCTAAAGGACTGTTTTATTATATTATTAAGTAAGTTGTTTTTGAATATTAAATTATAATATTTAATTTTATCATCAACAATCCTATACAATACTCTTATTTTGTATAAAAAATAATAAAAATCTATCTTGTAGCATTTAGGAGAGTGAAGGACATTAGCAGCACTGTGTTTACTACAGTGCCATATTGCTACTTGCACAAGCAGATGCAAATCATAATGAAATGCAAGCTGTTAGTGTAAATTGGCACTGTCCATCATGCAGTTCCACTATTGTTTATATGCAGGTTGTGACAGTAATAACATGCTTGTATTGCTTATCGTGTTTACTCTGTCTCTTTAAATATTTGGACATTACAATTAAAGACATAATATTTTGAATTATATTAAACTGTATAATTTTATCAATAATAAGCAATATTTTTTCATGTTTAATTATTTAAAATTTTTATCATAATTTTGATACTTTATCCAAACACATATACACTGTGTGAAGCCTGGATCTAAATAATTTTTCTACAGTCCAATTTATTTTTACAAGTTTAAGATATCCATCTGTTAAATAGCTATACTACAGCAATAAATATACACATATTTATACAGCCAGGACTCTGACTGCAGATGAGCTAAACCGAAGATCCAATTACTGGATGACCGTCAACTTTCCTAGAACTGTTTTCTATATCAAGCAGAGCAAGCTTTAAAATTCTTCAATTATTATCTAATTTCCTAATTATTCTGTGCAACTTTTCTATTATTATTATAATGGTTAGATTGAATATATTATTATCAAATATTATATAACGATAAATACATATGTAACTTTAATTTATTTTATAATGTCAATTAATTTTAATTTTACAATGGCAATTTATGAGTATTGTTTTTCTTAAAAGATTTGTTAAATTTAATAATCAAGTTTTAACTGTAAAAACTAACAAATTTGATAGGGAAAAGCTTAACTTAAAAAGACCCTTTAGGTTAAGAGGGAGAGAAAAGAATGTTATAACTTGTCAAACAGAACCATAAACAATGCCTTGAGAGAAGAAACAATGATCAAATTAAAAACCTCTAAAGATCTAAAGACCTGGGAAAAACAATATTGTAAAATATCCTGTCAGTAAGGTCCACCTGCCAGTCCCAGTGGAAGAGAGGAGGTACAACTTGACCAAATAAGGTCAGAAGTGAGTTTGAACCTTTCTCTCTCCACTGATGTGATTGGATGGAGCAGGGACAAAAACAGGGAGACAGCCAAACTAGCTAGCTTGTTACTTTCCTACTCCTTGCTGTATTCTTGTACTGCTATTGCTTCAACTTTTGAATCATATAAAGTTCTAAATTATGGAAAGACAAGTCTCTCTCAAGTTATGTTTGTGGTCTGGTGTAGAATCCCCCTTTTTTATATAGGAAATTTTTCGATTAAATTTGAATTTGTTGGTTTTGCCAAGATAATTTTTACTTTTTTTTCCCATTATATATATATATATACACAGTATAAACTCGAATATAAGCCGATCCGTGTATAAGCCGACCCCCCCTGACTTCAGAGTTTAAAAATCAATAAAAATGCATAACCCATGTATAAGCCTACCCCCAGACTTTAGCACTTAATTTTGATAAAAATTCAAAACCGATAAATTACGTGGTGATCTACTTTTAGTTACCGATATATTAATGCCATTTGCCAAAATAAATATTTTATTTGAAAACACTAAATATATACATATAAAATAAATTTTATAATACAAATACCAACATATAATTTAAAAAGTAAAATTTTACGTTACCTGAAGCAATCGAGTGCGTTGCGCTGCTGACTCCAACCTGCATTTGTATAAGCGCATCAGATAGGCGATGTCACGCTGCCTGATGCGTCACAATGCAG
This sequence comes from Olivierus martensii, assembly GCA_000484575.1. NCBI lineage: Eukaryota > Metazoa > Arthropoda > Arachnida > Scorpiones > Buthidae > Olivierus > Olivierus martensii. The sequence continues at coordinate 12,478 of AYEL01071848.1, forward strand.
AAATTCTCGACAATAATTCAGCTAAAGTGATCCAGCACAGCGCGCCTACATAAGATTCTTGGATTACTGTATATAGATGCAGGTTGGAGTTGGCAGCGCAATACACTCGATTGCTTCAGGATAAGATAAAATTTTACCTGGTATTGTATTAAATGAATTATTGCAAAATTTCCTTCTTGATCTTCAGGAGACATTCAATAACCTATATTACTTCAATGGTTTTGCTTATTACTTCAATTTCTCCAGCCAAAAAAAAAAATTGATTTTTTTGATCCGTGTATAAGCTGACCCCCCACTTCAGAAATTTTTTTTGGGGAAAAAAAAAAACCTCGGCTTATACACGAGTATATACGGTATATATACAGGGTCGTGCAGGTAAATCCGAACAAATTTAACGCACGAATTTTCGCTATTTCTGTTTTGGCGGGAATTTGGCTATACTTGCACGTGACACGGTAGTGACCTTGGTAGAGAGTAGGCATTCACAAAATGGCCGCCAAGTCATCAGCACGTGCAGAGCACGATCGGAAAGTGGCTATACTCGATTCTCTTCGCGCCGGTAAGTCGCCGGGAGAAATAATCGAGTATTTCGGTTACAAAAAGACGCAGATTTATGACCCAGCGAAGAAGTTCAGGGAGTCTGAGACGGAGGAAGTTATTCCTGACCGGGTCAAACATCGAAAGCGGTCTGACTAAGAGGAGTGACGAATTTGTTGCCGATTTGATCGAGTGGCGATTTGTCGCCGATTTGGATCGAGTGGCGATTTGTCGCCGCAGTCGCCCATACCATTGGTCGCCCGAGTTGTGGCCTCCCTCAAGCCCCGACTGCAATCCCCTCGACTATTACGTGTAGGGGCGTTGTCGAATCAAAGGTCAACGAAAACCACCACAACAGCAAAGACTCCCTGAAAGCTTCCATTGTTGAGGTCATGACCTCGTTAGACCGAGAGGAGTGAAGCGTGCGTGTCAGAGTTTCCGGACCCGCCTGGAAAAAGTTGTAGCATCAGATGGCGGCTACATAGAGTAACTGCAATAGTAAATAATGTAAATATGTTTTTATCTAGTTTTCTTTATAATAAATTTATTTTTTCTTGCAATTTTGTCATTTTTAATTACATTGCGATTAATCCGGATTTATCTGCACGACCCTGTATATATATATATTTATTTATCATTGCTCTTTTTATCCATAGAAAGAAATCTTTTTTTATTTTTATTTTTCATTTTATTAGTAGGAATAAAACTTTATTATTATTAAATTTAAAAATGTGTGAGTTCATTCCAGTGAATTTTCCAACATTTCAGACTTGGAGTGGCACTTAACCATAAACCCACATTTAAATTCCTTTCAAACAAAAATCTCCAAAAAACACACGTCTGGTGTAGACGCAACAAACTGTCAAACCTGGTGTCAGAAACATCCTGACTTGACTGACCGTGATCCCATAACTGTATTTATAGTGTGTGTGTATATATATTTCAAAAATTGCAGCACCCCCCACAGTTTCAAGCCATGAGCTGCCACTGTTCTTGACATATCATAGTCCATTGGGAGGATAAATACCTTATATCACAAGAAAAGAAAACATTCGTTTTTTGTGAAAAGCACAATCTCTGTCCAAGATTCATTGACCCTTTTTGTTTTCTGTGCAGTTAGTTCCAGTTCTCTTTTCCTGTTTAGTGTGAATTCAGGTTTCCTTTGCTGGGTCCCTTTTCTTGTTTTTCCTGTTCAGTAAATATATATATATATATTTTCTTTTCTCTTCAACACTGGATTTAGAATGTTTCCTTTTTTTTGTCTCTCTCCATTGGAATTTTATTATGCTTGTTCTTTGTATTCATCACTTCATTCCCTTCCCTCTTTTTGTGTCTCCTGTTTATTCTACTGCTGCAGCAAAAACCAACTGCTAGCTGCAAAAATCGACTGCTTCAATTCTGTACTCTCTGTCTCTAAACATCACAGTTCTCCTGTTACCTCGTTTCCTGTATCATGATTTAATTACCCTATTGTCAAAAAATGATCTATCTATTTTTGTTCATTCTATCTTTTGTTTATTTAGCTAGAGGACAAAAGTCTCTATATGAGCAGCTTCAGACTGGTTCTCACACTACTCTATGTAACGATTGATAAAGATGAATTCTATAATGCATAAAAATATGTAGTATAAGAGTTCCTTGAATTATCAACATTCTAATTATGAATATTTGTAATTTATAATTCAAGCATATTATGCAGTAGTTCATTACAATTAAACTTTATTTAATTCAGAAATGTTTTTAGTCAGGAAATCAACCCTCCTCAGCTTAACATAAATCAAATATGGAATACAAAATAAAATTAAACATATATTCAAACATGTATACTCTCACTACATAAATAAACATTTAAAAATAGGTTTTTAAATATTAACTAACATCCACAATACATTTAACCAACAGTTTTGTGACATATCTTTATTGATTTTATTAATTACACCTCTGTACAATTATATGTTCTTACCTAAGCAACAATGCCAAGCTTTGGAAATATACATGCTTGGTTGATTGTCAATAACAACATTATATTTCTCTCTTTGGACTATCACCAAGGATTCTTTTAATAACAAATCTTTCATATTAGAAATAATTTTTAAGATTTTTGCTTCATCATATTTAATTTGTATTTTAAGTTTGTAAAATCCCTTACTTAATGCTATAAATAGATTCCATACATAATGTCACATTCAGGATCTTTAATTCTTTCAGATAAGTTTCTAGAAGTGACACTTACGTAATCTTCATCCTGATTTAAAATTTTATTAAAAATAGGAATAGCATATACTCCTGAATGCTGGTTACAACCATAGGATTTTTTTTATAATTGTAGAGTTTTGCAAAAAGCATAGGACTCCTTTGTATTGTCCAAGTTACATAAAACCTTTTTGCTACATCTTTAATTGGTTTAAATCTGGTTCCTATGTATGGCATTTTTAAATACTTTAGTCGATCTGTAACCTGTCCATTTACATTAGAACCATTGAAAAGTGCTGGGATATTAGACAATGTAACAATATCTTCATAAACAATCATAATAAAACTACACATATAACTATGCTTTTTGCTATTCTTTAATTATATAATCAATTGTTTTAATTAATAATTTATTTTGTTTACTAACAGCTGCCAAACAGTGTGTAAACAACAGCTAAAATATGCTTGAAATGCTGCTTTTTTGTAACTAATTGGCTTATTTGACCAGGCAGGGATTATTGTCATAATATAAGAAGAATTCCTATATATACGTTTATATAACTATCATCATTTATCTGAACTTCAAATCAAGGAAATGGACATCTTGATGACTTTTATGGTTTAAAAAGAGGCTTAGCCTTACACTTTGAACACTTAAAGAATCAATTAATTCCTGCTTCTATCCTCTGACTTCCAGACTACAAAAATATCATTCACATACCTCATAAAAAACTTTAAATGCAACTTAAAATTCAACATGTCCTTCTTCACATACCTTAATTTTGTCTATTATACCAGCTATTGATACTCTTCATGTTTGCATATAGAATTTATCATTAAATATAAAATATAATCAATAACAAAAGAAGTACTTGCTTTACTTTATGTACTGTTATTTTCTTTTGTTATTTTATTTTAACTTAAGAATTAAAATAAAATAACAAAAGAAGGCTGAAATATCCCTAAGTAATAGCACATTCTTCAACACCTGGAAGATTCGTATAGAAAAACAGCACAAAGCAAGTAGGAAGGAGGTAGGAGTAGGGAAAGAAGATAAAGTTTCTTATAATCTAACATTAAGTATTTCATTTTCTAACAGGGAATAAGCAGTAAGTCTACTAACCAAATTAGCTTTGTGATGTTACTGTATACTCATAACCTTTAACTTGGTAATACACCCAGTGTTGTGTCAGTTTATTTTGCACCTAGGCAAAGTTTACAAGTACTCCCCTTATTTCACAAGTTGGATATTTTTAAAAATAAAAATTATTTTGGCATGCTTTATTAACAATATACAAATATACAATATGTATAATATACGAAAATTAAATTTTAAGTTTTTTGTTTTCTTGCCTTCAATTTTGCAAAATTTTCTACTAGTTCCTTTAAATCTAGTGTAGAAGCTAGCTGGTGTTCAATTGATATTGTTGCCAAATCTGTTAACCTCTTTTGGGACATTGTTGAGTGCAAGTATGTTTTAACAAGTTTTAACTTTGAGAAACTATATTCTCTACTTGCTACTGACACTGGAAGTGTCAGGAGAATTCTTAGTGCAACAAAAACGTTGAGTATGCAGTCAACAAGCTTTTGCTGTACTATAAAGAATAGTACATTATGAGTCAAAACATTTTCAAGATTTTTGCAATCCTTCTGAAAACAGAACCTTTATTAATTTTCTTTTTTAATTAATTTGAAAATTCTTACTACTGGTATTTAACTCTTAAGTATTGCTCTAGAACTTTTCATCTTAACATTTCTTTCTCTAGATCTACTAATGGGACATATCTTTTATGTTTGTTGACTTACCTTTCAGCTGTCTATAAATTATTCCTGTATATGACAAAGAAGTATCAATGTCATTGTTCAAGAAAGAGTTTTATAAATCCCACTTCTTTGCATTGTTGATCTTGTTTGTTTATCATTATATATTGCTGTAAACATATTCTTATTTCAACTAATTGGTATTTTAATGTTAAAATCTTTCTCCATAGTACACTAAGTTTAAGAACTAAATATACTTTGATATACCTTATAGACTATTCAGCACTTTTAGCAGTTAAGTTTTACTTTCATTTTTATGTTATGAATGTTTTTGGCAATCAAGCCATCTTCAGGTAATGTTCTAATATCAATAGAATAAATTTCAAAAAGTTCTTAATGTGGAAGTTATATCATTATTATGATAACCAGAGATTGTATGGTAATGGTAGCATTATGCGACATAACAATTTTTATATGTTTTTTTTTTATATATTTTCACGACTTTACGATATCCACAGACAAATAAATACTTTACATCACATCCTCATAATTAAATCCACAAATAATAAAACAGTTTTAAGATTAATTTTTGCCATAACTTCGTTAATGTCGGCTTTTCCTCTTGATTGTATGCTTCCTAGGGAGGGGGAGTTCCAATGTTGGTCTCTCATTCAATACGTTTCCCATTTTTCCCTTTATACTATCTCGATGGATTCTGTCATTAATTATGAGGATGTGATGTAAAGTATTTATTTGTCTGTGGATATCGTAAAGCTGTGAAAATATATCGAAAAAAACATATAAAAATTGTTGTCGTATAATGCCATTACCATACAATCTCTGGTTACTATAGTAATAATGTGACTTTCACCTTCTTGAAATTTATTCTATTGCTATCAGAACATTACCTGAAGATGGCTTGATAGCCGAAAACGTTTGTAACGTAAAAAATGAAAATAAAACTTAACTGCTAAAAGTGCTGAATAGTCTATAAAGTATAAGTGTAAATAAAAGCAATAGTAAGTAACAATTTATACTTTTTATAGTACGTTTTGTACTTTATTAAAGTATATTTAATTACAAAATACAAGTTCACACAGCACTATTAGCAAGTATTACAAGAATTTTAATCTGGTATAACATTTTCAGACCAAGTACTAGTCCCTCATCAGTACCATTCTCTTACAAAGCTAAGACTATTAACGGAACAATGTACTATAGAATAACATATTTTAAAAACTGAATTACAGAACATCTTTTAATTTAGAACATTGAAAGAATTTTTTAAAAAATTATACATGAAATAAATATACATATCTATAATATAATAAACAAAAAGCAGAACAATATAATAGTATATATAAAAAACTTTTAAAAAGTTTAACATAACATGGGAACCAAAGTTAAGAGCACAGATGGCATATTAATGAGTCAATAAGTGCAAAAGTATAAATCATGTTCTTCTCTTGTCTTCACTATTCTAACCTATACGTTAAAAAGAGAATCAAGATATATTGTTTACCTAACTAAATTATCCTTCTCTCCTACTGAAGAAGATTAATTAACATGATTCCTTACAGCTTATTAGCTGCACACCATTTCCAAGATCTTGGGAGTTTGACAGGACCACTGTCATTAATAGTATCAAGCATTTGTGCTCTTTTTTCTGTCCCAATAGCCTCCAGGGTAGTGAGGCCCCTAGGATCATATGTAGCTTTCAACAAGTTAGTATTCTTCCAATCTATGGTAATATCCTGCTCGTAGGCTTTAAGTGCAAGGGCTGTGTTTAACTTTCCAGTAACAATATCATTTTTGTGCTCCTTTATCCTTTTAGAAAGGTTTTCTAGCAGTGCTACCTATATAATAATGCATACGATCATCCTCATTAATATGTACTGGGATAGAATAAACCCCAGCTTTTCTATCTTTAGGGAGGACATTGTCTTTCCCATTCCTAAGGGTATTAAATAGGGTGGCACCTCTTTTCCATGCTATTCTATAATTACTATGTTTCAGAGCTTTATTCAAGACCTTAAATAATGTAACATCATATGTAATATCTCTATATTGACAGGTGTCCAATTCGGGCTGGGTGGGTGGTGAGGCATGTGGGACAGTTAAGAAAGATTCAGAGATTCTATTCCAAAGACCATTTAATACTTTAAAGGTGAAGCTGTATTTTCACCCTTGTATCAAGATATAATCAACTTCTGTTTTCCTATTGTGCCATTTGGTAATATGCGTATATGCTCTAGAAAACATCGCCCTAAAGGCCGCAAGTTTATAAGCCATAGGGTCATGAGACCATGATGGTATTAAGACAGGGCTATAAGTAGGCTTGTGGTATACGTTTGTGATCTACTCACCATTTTCAGTTTCCATCAATAAGTCTAAAAAATGGAAAGCTACCTGCGAACTCTGTTCAATTTTCACCTTCAGCCTGAGCGTATCATTGTTAAGCCTATAAGCCAGACTCTGCTCATTTTGAGCCTCCTTCCAGACTACACACACATCATCTACATAACGAAGATATAATTTAAGCTCTGACTTGAAAGAGTCAAGCAGAGTAGACTCCTTGAATCTGACTACCAATTTGGCCATTATGCCTGCTAAGGGCCCACCTATCGAAACACTTGTCTTTTGCAGATAGAATCACCCTTGGAAGACAAAGTAAGAATTATAAGTAATCAAATGGCAAACCTCACTAATAATACAAGGACAACAGTCTGACTCAGGTAGATATTGCATAAAAAAGTGGTATAACATAAGTGCAGCAGGGGCCTGTTCTATAGAGGGATACAAGGATGCTACATTATTTAAGGTATATAAATATGATGCTACATTATTTAAGGTCTTGAATAAAGCTCTGAAACATGGTAATTATAGAATAGCATGGAAAAAAGGTGCCACCCTATTTAATACCCTTAGGAACGGAAAAGACAATGTCCCTAAAAATAGAAAAGCTGGGGTTTATTCTATCTCGGTACATATTAATGAGGATGATCGTATGCATTATTATATAGGTAGCACTGCTAGAAAACCTTTCTAAAAGGATAAAGGAGCACAAAAATGATATTGTTACTGGAAAGTTAAACACAGCCCTTGCACTTAAAGCCTACGAGCAGGATATTACCATAGATTGGAAGAATACTAACTTGTTGAAGGCTACATATGATCCTAGGGGCCTCACTACCCTGGAGGCTATTGAGATAGAAAAAAGAGTGCAAATGCTTAATACTATTAATGACAACGATCCTGTTGAACTCCCAAGATCTTGGAAATGGTGTGTGGCTAATAAGCTTTAAGGAATCCTGTTAATTAATCTTCTTCAGCAGGAGGGAAGGATAATTTGGTTAGGTAAACAATATATCTTGATTCTCTTTTTAATGTATAGGTTAGATTGGTGAAGATAAGAGAAGAACATGATTTATACTTTTGCACTTATTGACTCTTTAATGTGCTATCTATGCTCTTAACTTTGGTTCCCATGTTATGTTAAACTTTTTAAAAGTTTTTTATATATACTATTATATTGTTCTGCTTTTTGTATTATATTACAGATATAATATATTTATTTCGTGTATAATTTTTAAAAAAATTCTTTCAAATGTTCTAAATTAAAAGATGTTCTGTAATTCGGTTTTTTAAAATATGTTATTCTATAGTACATTGTTCCGTTAATAGTCTTAGCTTTGTAAGAGAATGGTACTGATGAGGGACTAGTACTTGGTCTGAAAACATTATACCAGATTAAAATTCTTGTAATACTTGCTAATAATGCTGTGTGAACTTGTATTTTGAATTAAGCAAGTTGTTTTTCTTCATGTTTACTTTGTATATTTAATTCTTGAAGCTTAAATTATCTTTAATTCATATACACTAGATTATACAAATTTTAAGTTTCAAGAAATGAAAAGCAATTAATTATTATTAAGCTGCTGATTAGAAATATGAATGGTATGAATTGTGCTACTGATTACAGATATGGTCATTGCAAAACAAGATTGTTAATTATCAGTACACTTTTAAATGTAATTTGTTTTTTTTATACCTCATCTATATATATTATTTTATTTCAATGTTATAATCTTAATTTTGTAAGACATATTTAACTTAGTTACCTATTCTTGTTAGGCTATTTCTCAAAAGAAATGGAGGCTTACAAGATAGAGCTCATGTCTATCTAATAACTTTTGAATTAATTAGCAGATTTTCATGAAATTCAGTAGTGATGTTTCAATAAAGTGTTGAGGTGTCCTTATTAAAGGATTCCTCAACACTGCATCTTTTAATTCTAACAAAATAAAAAATTTTGTTTTTTATTTTATTAGAATTAAAGGAATTGATCAATAAAATTTATCAATGACATTGCCATCATAAGTTCAAGTTAGTCATAAGTCAAAGCAGTTGTAGGTTGAAGACTATCTCTATATCGATATTTCAATACTATTATAATGCATGTTTCTAAATAAAGAACAAAAACTTTAGACAATTGATCAAAAATTAAAAATAGTATATAGATTCCTCTGAACCATTATTATTATTATTATTTTGTTCTATGCATAAATTTTTTTTATTATTATTAGACTTAAATTTGCATTTGTATTTTTAATTTCCAGAGTTTAATTTTCAAGTGCTGATTTCATTTATAAAAATAAAAATCACATAAAAATATTAGGATAGAAATAAAAAAAATTCAACTTTATTCTAAATTGATAACTAGATTCTTAATAATAATAAAACAAAATGTTGACAAGGTTATCAAACTTTTGAAAAAAAAATTACAGATGCAGGAGCACTTTTGATCTGGACTGCCTCTGTTTCAAAACAGTTGCAAAACGCAGATTTTAACGATTATCAACAATATTAATTCTGACTAAACCTAATGGTTCTAACGACTCAGCAATCCAGAGTTCGGCCTGAGCTCAGGTCTTTAGCTAAACTCTAACTTAAAAATAATTAACTGCAAAACAATCTAACACAATGTAACGTCTAACTGACAAAACAAAACCGGAAATCAGAACTTACAACTAAAAGTACCGATTAAGTGTTAGAAGTAGAATGAACAAAATGATTTTAAAAACTTATACTAATAATTGGAATAAATTCTCAAACAAGTTAGATAATAAAAAATATATAAATATATTAAACTCAAAACACTTACAAAAGTGTTAATAAGTGCTTTATTGAAATGATAACAAAGCAACAATCAAACAACAAAACTGTTTAATCCAATTCAAATATCAACAATCAATTATTCACAAAAAAGAAACCTTAAATACTACTTAACTCTTCTACCTCCACCACTGATACAAACTTCAAGCAATCATAGACCTTTACAAGAATTTCAATGTCATTTAGCCAACCTTACATTGATACAACACCTTGTTGTGCTGTTGGTTGTTTGGCTTTTATATCGAGTGACATTACATGTATTTATGTAAATGTAGCAACACGGGACTATACAAGTTTAAATTTATTAGCTTACAGAGTTATTCATTCATGTCATCCTCTTTACAATTAATTTGTATAGTGAACAAAACATTGATATGGATCATTCTTACATTCGCATATCGGCTCAGTGGTAAAATTAGTTAGATGAGATGACGTCATTAGCCGGGACACCTCTTCTGGAGGACAGTTTCTGATTCCGTAATACGTGATTGCTAACTATTATGATGGAGAATGTGAAAGTAAGTCAACTCTTAAAATAAAATATAATATGTTAGATAATAGCGAAAATAACAATAAATAATAAAAGTGCATAATAAAATAAAGCAGGACAGGTCAGAGTTAACTTCCTCACACAGTAACAAAAATCTTTCTTTTTTAGTTTTATTTACTACTATTTTGATATATTCTATTCTTCATTTAAAATTATGTATACTGAAGATACTGAAATGTTTTTTATTATAAAACTTTTTTAAATAAAAAAAAATCTTTCCTGTTGTAAGAGCTAATGTTTGTATGAAATAATAACTGTTACTTTGTATGTTACGACCAGGGGCAGACTGGGACATATTTTTGGTTCTGGCATTATCCTGACAGCAACCCATCTATCGGTTAGCAGCCTACTAGTTAAACTTGGTATTAGGATAATTCACTGCATGGATATATTGTCACAAGGACATTTTGCCATAAGATACAGGAAAAAATAAAGACAGGAGTATTTAGAAAAAATTAGATAATTTTTTTGCAATACTCCTGTCTTTATTTTATTTTTATATCTTAATATCCTGGTGACAATATATCTGTATTATATATTAAATAAATTAAATACATAGTATTTTTTATAAAACAAATTTTAATGACAAAATAAAAATAATTACCTAATTATCTAAAATACAAGTCTTTATTTGTATGTAAATACTAAAATATTGATACATTTGAATAAAAATGAATGAAGAGAAATCTGAAACAAATATACATTATATTGGAAGTGCAGTGCATGACATAAAAAATTGGTTCGTTGGCTGTCAGCCCATATTGTTACAAAAGTACCAGCCCTTCTGGCATTTGCCAGAATGCCCTTATGGCCAGTTTGTCCCTGAATACAACTATACTAACGATGCTTGTTACTAATAAAGTACTTTAATAAAGCAGTAATGCAATACACAAGCCCTTTAGCAATCAAACATTTTTAGGGCTGGTGAATTACTATTGTGTTTGTTTAGGCAATCTTGATGAATTTTTAGTAAAGCAGTTGTTGGTTCAGTTAAGTTGTTGCTTTTTATTTTGAGTTTGAGCCAGAACTATTTCTAATTTAAGTAAATACATAATCTTTTTGAAATATATTAAAACATTATTTCTTTATTATTTTCTATAATTTACAAACATTATACAATCCAAACCTCAATGGAATTTAATCCAAATAAACCTAATTAATTTGCCAAATTTAAATCTTGAAACACAGTGGAATTTTAATGATTCTAAATAATGGAGCCACTCATTGGTTTAATAATTTGTATAATTTGTCTAAATTATTTAGAATCATTAAAATTCCATTGTGTTTTCAAGGGTAAATTTGGCAAGTTAATTAGGTTTATTTCTATAATTTAGTTCTTTGTTTTGAAAGAATATAAAACTTCTGGAAAATTAACACTTTCAGCAGGCAAAATATTTATTATTAGCTAATAATACAAATGAAGTAATGTTTTCAGCCTTCTATGGGCCTCTTCAGTGATTTTTCTTAAGTTTTCAGTATTTATTTATTTTTAATACCAGTAGCACTCACTCCAAGCCGGTACTGATTAATAATCAATAAATAATACATTTTTTGAGACAATATATTACCACTTGCTATTATATATAACACAAAGTATAAAAGCACTATAAGCAAGGTAATAACAGTTTATTAGCATATAACGTTTTCGGACATATTCTGTCCCTCTTCAATATGCTTATTTACACTCAACACTATTTAAAGAACATACTAGTTTTGAACATTATTCTAAATAGAATATACATCGTTTAGAACTATCTTATGATAGTTTAGAACTATCATAAGATAGTTCTAAACGATGTATATTCTATTTAGAACAATGTTCAAAACTAGTATGTTCTTTAAATAGTGTTGAGTGTAAATAAGCATACTGAAGAGGGACAGAATATGTCCGAAAACGTTATATGCTAATAAACTGTTATTACCTTGCTTATAGTGCTTTTATACTTTGTGTTATATATAATAGCAAGTGGTAATATATTGTCTCTAAGTGCTTTTATACTTTGTGTAATACATGTTTACTATATTTGATAAATAATAATAAATATGTTTTTACAGTCAATTTCTAAGGAAACTTTGTATGAAGATTGTACAGAAATTTTAGATTCTATGTTCAATGCTTGTCATATGATTGTAGATCCTACTTTATATCAAACTGCATGCATATATGATATTGCTAATTCAGATGATTATCATTCAACAATATGTAATAGTTTAATGGAATATGCCAAACAATGTTGTTCAGCTGGAATTTCAATTCAAGATTGGTATAAAAAATATAATTGCAGTAAGTTAATTTTTTATTCTATAAAAAATAAATAATATTTTTGGAAGTATTTAAAAATTTTTTAACCAATTTAAATATTTCAAAAGATTTTTAATCTGTAAAAATATTTTTTAATTATTCATGATCATGTTAACATTTTTTTATGTAGGCATATCTTACTAATATAATAGTTACATTCTAGATCACCACTGTAAAGTAAATCACAGTCTTTTTTCATTTGTTAGTACATATAAAAGCCTAAAATGTATTTACACTGTCATTCATTAAGTGTCCAATAACATCTAAAAAAACTCAGTCAGATGGCCACGTATAGAGTTATGAGATGTGTGTCCATAGAATAGTATTTTGGACTGAAAAAGGAAGATCTTACAAGGATTATACAATATTAATAAAATAAAAATAAACATTTCAATTATTAATCAATGAAAAAAGATATAAATAAAAAATAGTTTTTCTGATCTAGTTTTAAAAATGACTAAAATATAATTAAATAATTTTATATAAGTTATTAAATAAATCTTTATTATTATAGTTGTAATAATGCATATGTTTGTAGTAACAATAATTTATTTTTATTATGATTTCATGTATTATTATGTTATTGTAATAAACTGTATTTATTATTATTTTGTACCTTACCAACAAAGCTCCATTTGTCAAAAAATATTAATAAAAATCATCATAAAATAGATCTTTGAAATTATACAGTGGGTGATCGGTTAACGACCAATTCGGATAACGAACACTTTTTTGAAAGATTTTTATATTCGGTTAATGAACACATGTTCGGATAATGAACACTTCACAGAACAAACTGTGGGACCTGCGGACTGACCAAATGACCCCACAGACTGACCGAATGACAGATCAGCCGGATGGCTGCATGGTAAAGCTGTGCCTGACCGAATGACAGATCAGCCGGATGGCTGCGTGGTAAAGCTGTGGCTTACCAAATGACAGATCAGCCGGATGGCTGCGTGGTAAAGCTGTGGCTTACCATCGAATAACAGATCAGTCGGATGGCTGCATGGTAAAGCTGTGGCTTACCATTCTGAGACGGACTGACGGAAAGACAAGTCAGCCGGATGGCTGCATGGTAAAGCTGTGGCTTACCATTCTGGAGGTTCCAGAAGTCCAACTACTCAAATTTTTAGGAGGGATCTGGGTCCAGACCATTGAAACCATCCTTCAATCTTTCGGTTGACCCCATCATAATATTAAAGAAATGTGAAGATGCTGTAATAGCCAGGATGCACAGAGCATTTGGCTCCCAGAAAGTGGAATTAGTCTGCGAAAATTGCCTAGCCTGATGCACATGCCGGCTTCCACCACCATCGGTAGTTGGCCGCTCCTAACATGGAGGCAGACGCCAATTGCAAGCCACTTCTAACATGAAGAACAGATGCTGCAAGCTTGAAGAAGGGAAAAAACCGTTGATCCTCTTAAAGGATGCTTCCGATTGTGACACATGCCATTGAGCTGCTGGAGCTTCTGTGGAGGGCCAAAATCGGTCTGCTGGAGAATGTCACTTCTCACCCGATCGTAAGTTATCGAAGTTGACAAATTTATAAGCAACATCAGGTGAGAGGGTCTCTCCTCCAGCCGGGTCTGAAGTACTCCGGTCCCCACTATTTCCCCAAAAGAAAATAAATATACTGTGATGTAAGCCGCACTAGGGCTTCGACATCGTGCAGGTGTTCGGAGGGTTGTATGGAGATGGAGGTCGAGATGTCACCTTCCCTGGAAAAGGGGAGAGATGTACTTGTTTATTTATTCATCAAAAGTGTAGAAGGGGAATCTGAACAAAGAAAGACAGTTGGTTCCAGCCCACCGTGTAGGACAGTTGGTTCCAGCCCGCGGTAGAGAGCAGAAGTTGATTCCAGCCCGCCGTGTAGGACAGTTGGTTCCAGCCCGTCTGAGAGAGCAGAAGCAGATCCCAATGACTGTGGGGTACTTGTGATTCGAGTCCGAGGCAAAGTACAATCCACTTTCGTCAATTGGTGGAGATATTCTTACGACTGCCGTGCGTTCAACAGTGTGTTCAACGATCCTGGACTTTTCTACGGGTAATATTCATAAGAGAACTGTCCATTTTCAATGAGCTATGCCCTTTGAGAAAGGGAACAAATTTCCGAGCCAGACAGAACAGCAGAATCGCCTTGGGAGACAAACTCCAACCTTTGGTATCGTCAGAGACACAACTTTGAAGTATTTGTAAAGGTATTGTCCCCGACACTGTTAGTCGGATTCATTGTAATCAACTTTTATTCTCTCTCCAATAAAAGAAGATGTTTGTACCTACAAACGTAGTCTCAGGTGTCCGTTTTGTCCAGCCTCTCGTCACCCGTCCGTCTTGTGGGCCCAGATGGCCATGCGGGCTTCACACTTCTTCTGCCTTTAGGAACCTTTGAGTTCCAAGGGCAAGTTGGCGCCCTACCTCTGGTGGTCTCCCTGATTCGTGCCAGAGAGTCCTCTTTACCCAGAGGACAGCTCGGTCGACAGAGCCTCGTTAGCATTACCAGGGTGCACCGGAGAGGAGGTGAGGTTGTCATTTGAATATGAGAGGCGATAAGTTGCCCTACCCCCATGTACCTTGGTATCACCCTTGATCGGATTCTTACTTTCAAGTCCCATCTTACTCATCTCAAAAATAAGCAGAAACAACATCATCTCAAAGTTAGCCGGAACACAATGGAGCTGCACTGCTGATGTACTTAGAACTTCAGCTTTGTCACTGGTCTATGCTCCAGCAGAGTATTGTGCATCCACCTGGCTCTCTTCGGCACATACTTCCCTGATTGATATTGAACTTAATAAGAGTATGAGAATCATCACCGGAACCTTGAAAGCTACTCCCACTCCCTGTCTCTCCATGCTTTCCAACATCCCTCCACCTTCTATCCGACAGAAAGCTATCTTCTACAAAGATTGGGAGAGAATCCAAAATAATCCTTCTCTGCCAATCCATCTGGACCTATCATCATATAATCCTAGACTAAAGTCCTGTCACCCACCCTGGCTTCCCTTCATCACTTCAAACCAAACTGCCAAAGATACATCTACATTATAGCAGGAGTTTTGATCCCAGACCTTGCCTCTAAATAATCATCTGATTGAGAATCCTTGTATTCAAGTTCTTGGCTTCCATCTTCCTCGCCACTTGTGGTGCAAGCTTAACTGCATTCGCACTAATACGGGTCGCTGCAATGCCTCACTTTTCAGATGGAATATTGCTTCCACACCAAATTGTGATTGCACCCTCCAATCCCTTCAAACCATCTCCCACATTTTAAATGACTGCCCAGCCAGAAGTTTCCAAGGAGATCTGATTGAAATCCACAATTTGTCCAATGCTGCTCTGAGATGGCTTGAATCTCTGGACTGCACTTTATGAACCAGGTCTTGTCCCTTGCTTCTGTGTCTTGCCACTTTTTCACCTTTTTGTATTGCTGTATTCTTTCCCATACGAATAAATAAATAAACCCCATCGTGGGTGTTGGTCAGCCTGTGATGATGGCGGCTCTATAAGTGGCCATTGCCAGATAAAAATATTCCATGAAGATAGTTCGGCTTAACTAACCTAACAGAATGACAGGCTTAGGCCTTGCGCACTCATGGACTTATGGGTAAGGATGGAAGAACAGTAGTTTTTCTGATTAAAATGAACTTGGAGACAATGTAAAACAAATCAAAGATTTATTTTTAAAAAGGTTAGAGAGAGATTTTACAATTTTTTGGTGTTAGAATGGCACCCATACCAGGTTAAGGTCAACAGGCTTGGAGATCTCTACCACGATGATGCTATTAATCACTTTCGAAAAATCCTGAAGAAGAGAGAAAAGCAATCGATATTGGACAGATTCTTTATCGGAAAATAAATATAATAGATGAAAATGCAAGAATATGTATGTATATATTATTGTTATTATATATAAATAAACATAGTAATAAATTGTATAATATTATTTATGTTTTCTTGGGTCTCCGGAACGAATTAATCAAATTACCATATGTTTTTTTTGTCTCTCAGGAATGAATTAATCAAATTCCCATTAAAACCTATGGTAAATCGATGATCAAATGAATTAATCAAATTCCCATAAAAACCTATGGTAAATCGATGATCGGTTAATGAACAATTTGGATAATGCACATTATCTTGGAATGGATTATGTTCGTTAGAACAATTTGGATAACGAACATTTTCTTGGAACGAATTATGTTCATTAACCGATCACCCTCTGTATATATATATATATCAAACAATTCGGATAATGAATATTGTCTAGGAACGGATTATGTTCGTTAACCGATCACCCACTGTACTAGTATTCACGATTCTTGGAACAGATTATGTTCGTTAACTGATCACCCACTGTATTGAACCGTTATTAAGCTTCTCACTGATTCGGGTAAAAGACTGGGTAAAAGACTATTTCTCTTATCAATCCATTGGACATTCATTAGACTGAAAATCCTTTCTATATTTGTATTTTATGCTGGTATAGCAAAGAAAAAATTGCAGATTTAAAAATTGAAGATGTGGTTTCATCATGTTTTTTTGAAATATTTTATCCATTTTGCATCAGATGATAGATTTTTAAATTCATCATTTATGTCCATTTCAATTAAAAAACTTTATAAATTGATAGTTTGCAAATAATAATGAATTGTCAGTTTCTATATCTTTTTCTTTTAAAAATGCAATGGATATATCAGTGTCATTCCAAGATAATTTATTATTCAAATTCATCCATTCAAATACTTTGATATTTTGAAAATATCTAGTTTATTTATTTAAATAAGAAATTCCACATTCATAGACAATAATAAATTCATTTTTATGATACTATTTCTTGGTTCTGTATCGTTTTTTCTTATTAAATAAAAGTAAACAATAAGCCAAATAAGTAAGATAAATCGTTTATTCAGAAATGTTTTTGGCTATCCACATAACCTGCCTTAATTGTGAATAAACAATTTATCTTACTTATTTGGCTTATTGTTTATTTTTATTTAATAACTAAAGTAAGAAATATTTCAGTATTTTTCCTTATTATTTTCTTTTTACCTTTTAAAGCTTTTACAATAGAATTTAAAGTAAACATGATTTCTAACAAAGTTTTTTTCTCTTTTCATAAATTTCATTTTGATATAGAAAAATCTGAGTGAATCACAAATAATTTTCAGTTTAAAGAATTTTCAAAAACATCCTTCATATTATTGGAGCTTAATCTTGAGATAAAACATGATTTTAAAGTTGGAAACGTTTGAAATACTCTGTTGATGACAGGGAATAAAGATAACAAGTGAGTTTTTTAATACATCAACAAAAGTACAAAATTCTTTAAATGCTTCTGTGCAAATTGTATGCATGAAAAAAAGTTGCAAATCTTTAAATAATAGATTCCACATTTATTATTAATCCATCAAGACCATATTGTACATAGTTATTTAATAAATGCTTATGCATCCAATACCAATAAGTGATATTTTTTGGTATTACTAATATAAGTACTGTATATACTCGTGTATAAGCTGAGGTTTTTTCTCAAAAAAAATTTCTGAAATGGGGGGTCGGCTTAGACATGGATCAAAAAAATCAACTTTTTTTTTTGGCCGGAGAAATTGAAGTAATAAGCAAAATCAGAACTTATTGAACATATCTCCCAAAGACCAGGAAGGAAATTTTGCAATACGTATCTCCCAAAGACCAGGAAGGAAATTTTGCAATAATTCATTTAATACGATACCAGGTAAAATTTTATCTTTACCTCGATGCGATCAATCACGTCGCGCCGCCGACTCCAACCTGCGTCTATATGCTGTAATCAGATAGGACACCACGATGCAGAAATTCTCGACAATAATCCAAGAATCATATGTAGGCGCACTGCGTTGGATCACTTTAGCTGGATTATTGTCAAGAATTTCTGCGTCGCAGTGCATCAGGCAGTGCGGCGTTACCTATCTGATGCACTTATACAAACGCAGGTTGAAGTTGGCGGCGTGATGCGCTCGATTGCTTCAGGTAAAATAAAATTTTACCTTTTAAATTGATATATTGGTGTCTATATTATAATTTATTTTATATGTATATATTTAAAGTTTCAATAAAATATTTATTTGGCAAATGGCATTAATATACAGTAACTAAAATTCAAAGATCATGTAATTTATCATTTTCAAATTTTTATCAAATTTTAAGTGCTGAAGTCTGGGGTAGGCTTATACACGGGTTATGCATTTTTACCGATTTTCAAACTCCGAAGTTGGGGGTCAGCTTATACACGGATTGGCTTATATTTGAGTATATACGGTATATATACTAGTCTGCTAACTGTGTATAGTTGATAATTTTACTCTTCTTCTTATTAAAAAAAGTGTTTAAAATTTTTTTTAATGCCAAAAATGCCACCTGAGGCAAATCACCCCCTATCACTTCTGCCTCAGGTACAGAAGTGCAACCCCTAGTTACACTTCTGTGTATTACCAACACAATTTTGCATTGTTGCCATTAAATTTTTATTCAGAAATACAAAAACTATTGTTTAAGTAATTTTCTAATTTATAGAAAATATAATTTTGTCTGATTGATCCCACAATATTTGTGTTACAGTTATCTCCAGTAAATGCATTTCCAAATTAGATTTATCTGTTCCAATGTAAATATTATTAAATTGCTGATTGTTTTTGATTTTTCATCAGATACTGATTTCAATTCTAGCAAGCAATGGTTTATATCAGATTCCTTATCAAAATATAGTATTAAGATTTGAAATATTTTGATTGCACCATGATTTGATCCACCTCTGCAGACACTTATATATGAATTATTTCCTTCATTTATTTTTTCAATGAATGAGGAGCTAAAACATTATTGACAATGATATCAGTCTTTGTTCTTGGCAAAAAAATAATGAGAGATTATATCTGAATCAGAAAATAAATAAATAAACAATTTTATCAAACAGTCACATAATTTATTCTTCTAATTTGCTGTTTAGGTGTATAAAATAACTAGCCATTATACTAGAACTGCTGACAGATTGTTTGTTTTATGCTCCATTGACTGCAAATGTTATTCCAGATCAACCTTTCCTTTGTTACTAATTGAACATATTTTATTGCATGATTCACAAAGTACCTCAAAGTTGGTTTTGATTATTTTGAATATAGGATATTTTTTGGGTTCTTAATTGAATTTACATTTTTGTCAAGACATGATGGAATGAATTAGTTTTGCTTTCTAAAATAAAAATAATTTAAATTAATAATAATACCCAAATTTGATTTTTATGCATCAAGACATCTCATAGTTGATTGCACTTTTGATATCAGTGTATCAAGATATTCTATATTATTTGACTTAATTTTTTTAATAAATAATTTCCTGCATTATTTATATTCAATAATACTTTTCATATTGGTAGTATTTGGAATAAAATTTTGCATTTCAAAAATATACAGGAAGAAACAAAGAATATTTTTATTATGTTTGTAATTTATTCAGAAATCATTCTTTGGAAATATAATCTTGTGATTTAATCTTTTAATATTGTATATAATGGTGTACAGTATCTGAGAGGGAATCATAAAGTAGCATCCATTCTTACATTACAGTACCATCTGCAAATTCTGTCTTTTTAGAGGAACTACAATTTCAATGTACGTCAAGGACTACCTGTAATTTGGTATACTAATAATTTTAATAATAATACTGATAGTATAATAATATATATAAATTTCAAAATATCTTTTGGAAAAACTTAAAAATTTTTTTATGCCAAAATTTACAATTTTTTTTTTTATTTTTGTATAATTACAAAATTTAAAAATGGCATTTTCAAAACTATATTCTTGGTCAATAAAATTAATTTCAGCACAAAAGTAGGAAATTAACGTAACTTTATTGAGATAACGTTTTCAGCTATTCTATAGCCATCGTCAGTCAAACGTATTAGTGTGTTCTATTAATGGAATACAATTTAAAAAATACAAATTGCAGTACAAAATATTAAAATTTAAATTAAATATAAATAAATATATAAATGTTAAATTTTAGTAAATAAAAATAAGAAAAAATAATAAAAATAAATATACAAAATGAATAAATAAATAAAGTACAAATAAAAGTGACAAAATTAGGATCGTGGACTTTTCTTCATAAGCCATTTCCAGGCTGAAGGTATGAGAGTGGGATCGTTTTTATTGATAGCCGTGGAGTTGT
>AYEL01071851.1:0-13033 GCA_000484575.1 Olivierus martensii
TTATGACTTTGATACACCTCTTTGTCACTCTTGTTTTATTCAATAGCGAGTGGTATAACAACTTATCTCTTGATTGCGCATGTAATATTAGTGATAATATGCACCATTTTTGTTTCATTAATAACAAAATAGATTAGTTCATTATTAATAAAACAAAAATTCCCTACAGAACATCCAAAGTCATCTTGCAGACAAAAAAATTAACACGTGTAATTAAAATTACCTATCCCCGTTGCTATGAAACAGTTAATGGAATCATCCAATACTCGTATAGTTCGAATGATTTGCCTGAACTGATGAATCGCATTGCTTTGAACTATTGGAAGGAAGCCGAACACCTTCCGCTTAGGTACAAAACTTTATGGAACCGACTGTACATCTGTTGAAAACATTACAGCAGACATTATGAACAAGACAATAATTGAAAGTATCATCACTAGCACAGTTGAAGAGCAGAAGATTATTAAAGGTGAAGAAATTTAAGTTACTGATAGATATGGGTATACAAGTCAATACATTAAAAGGTATTAAAGAGAAATTTACTCTACTGGATATGCTACACACTACCCAGCAACTGAATGCATTTTACAGGCCTTTCAAGTTACAAATTATTGGATATTATTTCTTCTTTAGTAGAAAGTGTACACCCAAATAAGTGCAAGCTACTCTCAACAAAAGAGAAAACAATCAGTGTTAGCTAAACTTAAAACAGGTCTAACATTTTTATGCTTGGGTGTTCTGTTTCAAGTGTCAAAATCCGCCTGTAGCAATATTTTTTATGGTACATTACCATATATTAGCCAAATTATGGCGTGTGCCATAAACTGGCCATCAATGGAGGAGATAAACAATAACATACCTCAGTGTTTTAATAATTTTAAGGAAGTTTGTGTATTACTGGACTGTACTGAAATACCTATTGAAAAAACCAAATGTATAAATTGTAGGGTGCTAACATACTCCCACTATTATGGAACAAATACTGTGAAAGTAATGGTAGAGATTTTACCTGCTGGACTCTTTACGTTCAAAAGTAAGGCTTATGGTGGTCGTGCATCAGATAAATTTATTTTTGAGGATTCTGGATTGATTCTTAAGCTTAGACCCTTATATGGATAAAATTATGGTTGATAAAGGATTCCTTATTGATGAAATTTGTACTGTACACCGTATTGGGATAGTGAGGCCACCTTTTTTAAAAGGGGATACACAATTTACTCACCAGGCATCTATGGAAACAGCACTAATTGCATCAGCTAGAGTACACGTTGAAAGGAGCATTCAACGAATGAAATAGTATGCAATATTAAAAAATCGTTTACTTTGGGAAATGGTGCCTATTGTAGACATGATATTGGACACAATATGTGGAATAGTTAATATGTCTAGTTCTGTCCTTCCGGATGAGAGATTTTAGGAATTATAACATTACTACTGTACTTCTGTCAAAAAAACTAAGTTATATACTGTAAATATAACTATTTAAAAACATAATTTTTAATAATTAATAAAGAAAAAATTATATTTTACACTAACTTTTTTTCATTTTTAACATCAATCAACATTAAATAGGGTAAGTTAAAAACTTAAAATCCATTAAAAGAGTACTGAGATTTTAGTCACAATTTATTGTTTCCATAAGTTTGTACATTAATCTTAAACATGTAGGCTACATAAAATATAAAAAAAAGAATGTTCATGATTTGTAAATTAAAGGTGTAACATGTGTTCAAAATAAACAACTGCACATTTCTCTAGCAAGTTTTTTATAAACATATCATTTCTAGGGACACAAATAACTTCAAATTTTTTGTCAACACTGGAAAATACAATGAAATTACAATATGGTAAATTAGTGATAGCCAAATCTAATTGCACTTGGCCAAAGTACTGGTGTTTCAGCTGAAGACCAGAATTTCCACACTTGATAATATAAGGTATTGCATTTCCTTCTATTTTTCAAAATAAACGACTGCACATTTCTCTAGCAAGTTTTTTATAAACATATTTCTAGGGAAACAAATAACTTCAAATTTTCTGTCAACACTGAAAAATACAATGAAATTACAATATGGTAAATTAGTGATAGCCAAACCTAATTTGCACTTGGCCAAAGTACTGGTGTTTTTCTTTC
The DNA here is from genome assembly GCA_000484575.1 of Olivierus martensii. Taxonomy (NCBI): domain Eukaryota; kingdom Metazoa; phylum Arthropoda; class Arachnida; order Scorpiones; family Buthidae; genus Olivierus; species Olivierus martensii. The sequence continues at coordinate 2,135 of AYEL01071851.1, forward strand.
AGCTGAAGACCAGAATTTCCACACGATAATATAAGGTATTGCATTTCCTTCTATTAGATCTGGTAAACCTTTTTTTCTGCTTTTTATCTTTGTAAAGGCATTTTTTCTCAATCAATGCCTGTGGTTTGTTATCCTTAAAAAGTATTCCATCTGGAGAAAATGCAAGCCAAGGGACAATAGGTGATACAACCAAACCACATCTTTTGACACTCAGATCTGAACTTAGAGTGGCTAAATAAATATTATTTGCAACTTTTTCCCATTCACTACCATGCTTAGTGGCATTGTTACCTCGGAATTTGGGTTTAATCAAACTTATAATTTTTTTGGCCCAATCAGGATTTGTACTGTCATAGGTGAATAACTGATAGCAGATAGAACCTGTTATTCTTAGTGTCCTTTCTTCCCTCCACAGCTGAGACCTAGATTGAGCTACAGTTTTCTGGCGTATGTCCTCACATTCACTACGTGTTTTACTTATTTTATTATAGTAAAATTCAATATAGTTTTGGTGATCTGAACATAAAACATCTGCTTTGAATCCAACACTAAGTTTTTCCAAGCATATGTTTCCATTACATAAAAAATAAAATAGTTTCTTAATATGATCACTAATGTGTTCTGGTTCATATACTTTATTATTGTTATTACTGGTCCCACGTCCTGTCTTATGTTTCGCTAAGGCAGAATCAGGAAATTTTTCTAAAAAAGTATTAAACACACTTTCTTGCTGCACAACAGATAACTGAAATGTACCTGCAACTTTTGGTCCTACTTTTAAATAGCAGATATTTTGAATGGCAGCAGGCTGATAAAAATTGGCATTTTTCTTCAGCTTGCTCCATAACTTTTCAGTGTCAGTACAACTAAAGTCCTCTAATTCATTAATTCCAACCTACAAGCAAAATAAATATGTGCAGATTAGTCTCTATACACACTTAAAATGCAGAATTATTAGTTATTAAACAAAATTAGAGAAATGTAAGCCATGTTGCATATTTTCGATTGAAAATTGTGATTTACTTACCTGTTAATATGAAGCAAAACTGCTAAGCAGTGTTTGCACTGCTGGGATTGGTCTGCCTTGCATGTACATATGCAGTGAAATGCCCAATTTCTAATTTCTACTATAATTTCATGGGGTTTCCCCGAAATGTTACTTGTTTGCAAGTATAACGCTAAAATTTTGCAAAATTCATTCTCTTTTTTTAAAATTCCACAACAAATAATGTGTTTTTCTTTTAATACTGCTTCACCTTCGGATAAACATATTTTCTTACTTCCAATGTAATTTATTATTTGAAGCAAGTCGGTGCAAAAATCCATTCTTTCGCTATTGGAAATAACATTGTTTACATTGCTATACCCTTTATGGGAAGCCATCTTTCTTCACTAATGCTGCCACCTATAGGCCGATAGAAGTCCGAATATGCTGGCAGATCCAGATTGTTGTAGTTCAAGATGATTTCCTTAGTTGGGGTATAACTTGTTGTTGCAAAAGTTGTAGATATCTCTCAGATGTTAAATTGTCATTAAGGAAAATTAGACCTACAACATGCTAGCCAATGATGCCACACCAAACATTAATTTTTTGTGAGTGCTAGGTGTGGACCTCCTCCATCCAGTGCGTATTAATGTCTGAAAATCTACAATTATAGTGGTTAACCTGACTGTTTAAACAAAAAGTAGATTCATCAGAAAAATAGCATGTGGTTAATGAAGTTAGCATCTTCAGTTATCCTGTGCATCATTGTTGCACAAAATTCAATCCTGCTGTCAAAATCTTTTTTTTTTTTTTTTTTCGGATGGGAAGCCATCTTTCTTCACTAATGCTGCCACCTATAGGCCGATAGAAGTCCGAATATGCTGGCAGATCCAGATTGTTGTAGTTCAAGATGATTTCCTTAGTTGGGGTATAACTTGTTGTTGCAAAAGTTGTAGATATCTCTCAGATGTTAAATTGTCATTAAGGAAAATTAGACCTACAACATGCTAGCCAATGATGCCACACCAAACATTAATTTTTTGTGAGTGCTAGGTGTGGACCTCCTCCATCCAGTGCGTATTAATGTCTGAAAATCTACAATTATAGTGGTTAACCTGACTGTTTAAACAAAAAGTAGATTCATCAGAAAAATAGCATGTGGTTAATGAAGTTAGCATCTTCAGTTATCCTGTGCATCATTGTTGCACAAAATTCAATCCTGCTGTCAAAATCTTTTTTTTTTTTTTTTTTCAGTTCTTGCAGTAAGTGCATTTTGTAGGGATGGTACTTTTCCCATTTCAGTATTTTTTTGTATTGATCCCAGCCATGATTGATCTACTCATATTATAGTTCAATGCCAATTACTGTATGCCAACATTTTGGATTTTCTATCATGTTGAACACAACTGTCAACAAATTTTCATCATTAGTAACATGGTTTAGCCAACCATGTTTTGATCGATCTTTAACACACTCAGTTTCATTAAACCACTGCAATATCTTTGAAATAGTTGATTTGGAGATGGGCTTTTGGTCAGAATGAATTCCATTGAAAAGAGTTTACTACTACAATGCCTCTCAGCATATCCAATCATCATTAAAATTTGTATCCTCTCTTTTTCACTTAAATGAGCCATTTTAAACAATAATTATTGCACAGATACTGTAAAGAATAATGATGAACTGTAGAAATGTTAGTATGAGATAAAATATCCAAAACTTAACGAAAACCATAAAAAGTCAATGTAATTTAATATTCAAACAAGAGCACAATGTTTTTTGTAGAATAGCGTCCCATTACCAGTTGACAATTCAGCCACGCGGAAGCATTAGCAGCAATTGCAGTGAGTCATTGCCATGAACATTGCAATAAAGTCAACATGAGTCTTTTGAGTTTCCCTAAAAGATAAGTTAGGCATGTGCTATATCACTGAATTCAGGATAAAATGCTCATTTCGAATATGGTCAAATTGACCCCTAGTGCCCTTTTAAAAAAGTGAAGTTTGTCTTGGATCTCGAAAACAAATGACGTTATAAAGTTGAAAAAATATAGATAGTAGGATGTAAATACGCCTAGCTTCATGCCACATTTCAAAGAATTCAGATAAAAGATTGTTTTCCAAATATTAAACTTTAAATACTAAACCCAACCTCAAGGGAACTTTAATCCAAATATTCCTGATTAATCTGCCTTAATTAATCCCTTGATTTATAACGGATTTTTAATGATATTGAAATAATTTTGTTGGTCTAGCAGTTATGACGTTGGGACGTTAGCCCAAAGGTCTCCGGTTTGATCCCGAGCCAAGGCGGATTTTTTTTCAGATAATTTAGTTAAAAATTCTAATTTAATTATTAATTAATAGATGGCGCCACTCATTGATTTAATAAAATAATAATTATTCTAATTACGAGATGGCGCTAAAATTAGTTCAAAATCATTAAAAATCCGTTATAAATCAAGGGATTAATTAAGGCAGATTAATCAGGATTATTTGTTTTCAAAATATTTAGCCATTTCCATACATTTTAGCCATCCTGTATATAAAAGTAATATTGTTTTAAATTGGATAACTTCATTAAGTTCATTTGCTATAGTCTATAATTTTCATATATATTTCTAAGAATTGAGAAAGATTAAAGATATGTTTTTTGGGAATTATAAAAGTTTTTGTGATAATATTGTAAACTTTTATTAATTGGTAAAACCATTAGAATAAAATTTTCAATATTTTTTTTTAATAAGGATCAAAAGATCTTTATACTAAGCTTAGTATTACAATATCATTAAAGTTCCTATTAGCTTTTGTGACGAAGTTAACTTGGACCTGTCCTATTTTTATTTTATTATGCACTCTATTATTTATTTATCGTTATTTTCTTATATGCTAACATATTATATTTTAGTTGAAGAGTTAACTTACTTCCCACGTTCTCCGCCTCCCTCGTTGGCAATCACGTGATACGGAATCGGAACCCGTATCCGGAAGAGCTATCCCGGTTAATAATGTCGTATCTACATAATATTTACCACTGAACTGATATGTGAAAATAAGAATGATCCGTATCAGTAATTTTGTTCGATATATAAATTAATTGTAAAGATAATGACATAAATGAAATACTCTGTAAACTAACAACTTTAAACTTGTTACGTATAAGTATGTAAATGAGCGAGTGCGGCGGTCACTCGAGAGTATAAAAGACGACGCAACCAACAAGTTGTTGAGGTGTTGTTTGGTAACGTGGAGGTGTTGCATTGACGTAAGATTGGTTAAGTGACTTTGGAGTTCTTGTAGAGATCGACTATTGTTTGAAGTTTGTATCGGACGTGGAGGTATTAGAAGTTAAGTAGTATTTAAGGTTCTTTAACCACCAATTATTTTTATCTAACAATTTTAAAACAGATAAAAACAGTGATAAAAGCTAATGGAAACTTTAATGAGACATTAACAAAGAAAAAAAGCAACACATTGCTTACTTGATAGGAGATATGTCAGTAAACAGATTTATTACCAAAGACTGTAAAGCGCTTACAAGCAGTCCTAAAATCACATAAATCACTTTATTTACGAGTTTTCGGCAAATGAATGCCATCTTCAGCTCATACATTCCGATAAAGAATAACTAATTACAGTTAAGCATGAATGTTCTATTCCAGAACAAAGAACATATTTTTAAATTAAATTGACGTCAGGATTTAAACAGATTTTTAAATATTTTCTACAAATAATTTAAATAAATAATTTAAACAGACTTTTAAAATATTTTATAAATAAAATTAGAAACCATGGCCCAAGCAAAAAATAAATCCAAAATACGTAAACAACTAGATATAACAGTATTTAAAAAACATTAAAACATTCATCACAAATTTAATTCTGTTAGCTGACATCGTTAATAAACACGAGACCCCTTAAAGCATATTTCCAGGCATTAGAAATAATCTCTGTTTGTTTATCGTTTATAACTCTGCCTTGTCTGCTCCCTTTAAAAATTTGCAATTCTTCCACTACACCTAACTCTTTAACATTAAAAATTTGTTTAATTTAACTATATTTAGTTATTCTTTTGTAATTACTGAGGAGGGTTCGGTAGAGCCGAAAGTGCTTTATTGAATTTGTTTAATTACTTTAGTATTCTCCCAGTCTACTTTTAGATTACTCTCATATACTCTTTTGGCTAACACAGTAGTTAGGTTCCCCTTTTTAATGTCTCTCTTATGTTCTAAAAGCCTATCTTCTAGATTTCTTGTGGTGGTGCCTATATAGACCTCCCCTTGACCATTATCCAGGTTCCAAATCAGAACTTGATAAACTCCTGTTCTTTCATTTTCAGTATATTTATCTTTAATATTCTTAAGCATGTCATAGATGGTTTTTGGTCTTTTATAGGCTGGCATTTTACTTTGTTTTATTACAACTTTACTTACCAAATTGTAAGGCCTCATGATATCAGATATTACTGTATACAAATCATTTACTTTACTGCTGACATTTTGTTGTCTCTTAGGATTATTTTCTTGGGTGTGATGTGCGCAGCTGTTTCGTTTCATGTGGATTTCCTCGTATAATTTAGTTATCGTTCTATCACTATAACCATGCTTTCCTGCTATCCTTCTAATATTTTCAAATTCTTCTTTTAGCAGCTTTTCCGTGCTGCAATGCAATAGTGGTCTTGTCAAAAAGGACTTCAAGGGGGCTTTTTTATGGCACCATTTGTCATTGAACCATTCCGGAATGGTCCAATGACAAATAGCTTGGAATTGTAAAGAATTTCTGCAAAGTTTGTCTTGTCAACGACCTCCAAACTACAAAGATGTCATCAATATACCTGAGATAGATTCTGGCTTCTCTTAAAATTGCTTGTAATTGCATTTCTTCCAAAGATCTTATAACTAGCTCTGCCAGGATCCTTACAATAGGGCTCCGTATAAAAATGCCTTTTGTTTGTATATAATTATTATAACCCTGTTATTATTCCAGAATAGTCCAATGCTTAATTTTTTGCTTGGGCCACAGTTCTTAATTTTATTTATAAAATATTTTAAAAGTCTGTTTAAATCCTGACGTCAGTTTAATTTAAAAATATGTTCTTTGTTTTGGAATAGAACATTCATGCTTATCATTATGTATGAGCTGAAGGTGGCATTCACTTGCCAAAAATGTTACTCGTAAATAAAGTGATTTATGTGTTTTTTAGGACTGCTTATAAGTGCTTTACAAGTCTTTGGTAATTATACACCGAAAAAGCAGTATAGAAGAAGCTTCATAAAACACATTTATATCCTATTTGATAGTCAGGCTGCTCTTAAAACACTTGATAGTTCCCACTTTGCTTCTAAGCTTGTATGGGAATGTCATCTTCTGATTAAGGAACTGGCTACCAGGAAAGAGTTCAACTTGTTTGAGTGCTCGGGCACAAAGGGGGAATGAGGGTAATGAGGTTGCTGATAGGCTTGCCAAGAAAGGGGCTTTTCATCCCTTTATTGGACCTGAGCCTGCCCTGGGCATCAGATCTGATGCATTTGGGCAAGTTGTCCAGGACTGGTTAACAGCCCAGCATCTCATTTACTGGATTTATATCACTGAATTCAGGATAAAATGCTCATTTCAAATATGGTCAAACTGACCTTTAGTGCCCTTTTAAAAAAGTGAAGTTGGTCTTGGATCTCGAAAACAAATGACTCCTGGTCTTAGGCAAGCAAATTCTCTCATTTTAGGTTTCTCTGTACAGAGAATTAGAGTTGCTCTCACTGCATAAAAATGAAGTTAGGATTGTTGCAGGCTTGTTACAGGGCACTGTCATCTCAGAAAGACACCTACAATACATTGTTTATCAGAAAGTATCAAATTTTCACAGCACTAAAGCAGATAAACTATAAGAACATATCACAATGAAAAAGCAAGGTAGACTTTATTTTGAAGTACTTATGGCCTTTTATTTAGGCTCTCATCTGCCAAAATACAAATTTTATTGTATTTTTGGTTGGTGAGGGCCTAAATAAACGACTGAAACTTTTCCAAAATAAAGTCTACTAGTGCTTTTTTATTGTGATGTGTTCTTCTAGTTTATTTGCTCTAGTGCCGTGAAAATTTTGTATTTAATGCGACATTATAAAATTAGGCTTAATCTGTTTAATCATATGATTTTAATAAATGAAATATGAATTTTTATTTTAATATGAATAAGAAAGTAAAATCTATATCAAAAGCAAGGATTGTGGTATCATTGCAATTCATTATCTGCCAGATAATTGTACAGTGTACAGTATTTATAAATTTTTAAGATTTTTAGAAAATATATGAGAATACTCTTATCAACTTTATTAACTTAATTTTCCACAAATTTTAAGTATTATTAAATATTATAAAAATCTTTTATAATAATGATATTCAAAATTTTTATTTAGATGAAATTTGTCATACAAATTGTAATATCTTTTGATTTTAATGCATATTATTATTATTAGAAAGTATGTTCTGAATAAAACATTGCAACATATTTTTATATTGCCAGTTAAATTTATATTATTATTAAAAAGTATTAAAGTAAACATAAGTATTATGACTTTTTATTTAAATGAATCTATGAAAGATATTTCAAAAAATATAATTATTTCTTGTAATAGACCATCGTACATGCAAAATTTCTCCACTTGCGGTGCCACCTACGTCATTGGTATAGCTTAGGCTTAGCATCCAGCTGTTACATAGCATTTTGCCATCAGTTTGCGTTTCTCTTTTTAATTTTCTACAAATTTAAGCTCTAATTCTTTATGGACTTCAGCAAGTTGACCGTTTCTGAGTTGAAAAAACAATTAAATGATATTGGAGCAAAAAAAACTGGGACAAAAGCCGAGTTAATTGAAAGGTAAGTGATATTAAGCAATCTTATTGTAAACTTGCATAAACCACATTGTAAGCATGTGTCACGAGTAGACTGTATATATTAAAGGTCTTCATAATAAAAAATAACTTCCTGAGATCTTATAGCAGGATCATAATGTTGTATATAACTTTTTATTGGCCCTTATTATTTTTATTTACATAACGATTTTTATGTTTTGTTTGTGGAAAGTATTTCCCAATTGGGCCACAATTTTATTTATATACCATATTAATAAAAGAAAATAATATGTCAGAATCTTTCATGATTTTAGAAAAATTAATATTTAATGCATGCTGCCATTACTCATCAAGAATGCTTATGATGTATCAGATACATGTCATATTAACCTTTTAACCTGTTCAGTCCTGGAATTCCCTATAGGAACATGTATATATTAATTTTTTGCTTATTCTGATCAATATTTTTAACTCCTGCTGTTTTATTGTGCAACAACAAAAAACCAAAAAACACCAACAAAAAATATAAAAAATTCTGCTTTTTAATTATGCAACAACACAAAACAAAGAATTGAAAGAAATAATGTTTTTTGCACTTGTAGAACTCTAACAAGATGAGTAACAGTAAAAATTTGTAGTATGCTTTAAAAAATTTTTCTCAGGTCTGAGGAGGTTAAATTTGTTTAGTGCTGTTAACTTTTCTATAATATTATAATAATGCTCTAATAGAACATTTTAAGTATGCTCATAATTGCTGCTTTATTTTTTACATTTAATTTATATTAAATTTCAGACTTTCTGCTTGGCAAAAATATGATCTTGGTCGAAGTCTAGTTGAATCAAAACCTTTAAAGAGTACTTCATCTCTCTCATTTCCATCGCCTGATCAGTTTTCACCAATAAATATAATACCAAGGAAATATTTAAATAATTTCAATAAATTTCAACAATCCATAATTACTACCTAAAAGATATAGTTATAATCCATAATTTGTTTGAAGAAAGATCAGCAACATCAAGTGAAGAGAGAGGTCGACATCTGTTTTTCAGCAAATTCTTGAAGCTGACAGAAGCATCAATTATAGGAGACCTATTGTTTGTTAAATCTTTCTGTGCTGCTGAAATGTCAAAACACAAAGACTACAATGTCAAAATTTTGCTCAATTTGAATAAAAGTAATAGTTGCATACAACAGGCCTCATGTGACTGTATAGGTGGTAATGGATGTGGTTGGTCTTCAGCTTGCAAGCATGTGGCTGCATTGGCTTACAGTATTGAACACTATAAGCAAAGTGGGGAATGTCTGGAACTCATATCCAAAACATCTGTTCTTCAGACATGGCATCACCCTCCATCTGGTAGGATGGTGCAAGCTAAGTCTGTTTTTGAAATGCTGGACATAACTCCTCCTGATATAGAACAAGCCCCTGGAAGAAGTGCAGAATTTTTAAATATATTGATAAATAGCAGAATTGACTCTGCTGCTATTAAAATAAGAAATATAAATATGCAAAGCTACTTCCATGATCATAATTATGTTCCTAACCTTCCTGTGTGTATGCTAAATGAAATTAACAAAGTTTCACCAGAGGAAATACAAAATATTGAAGCTAACACACGCAAGCAAAGTGGAAACAAGCTATGGCATCAAATGAGGAGGACCCGGATAACTGGAGCCATTATTGGGAGCATCGCAAGAACTGTTCGAATAGGAAATTATGCACCTGGTCCTGCCATTCGACAATTTAGGGCAAAACCGTTCAATAGTCCAGCAATTAAGTGGGGTAAACAGAACGAATTATGTGCAATTACAGAATACCAGAGACTGGTTGGTGGCAATGTAAAGCAATGTGGGATTTTTATCGACCAAAATCTGAATTACCTGGCTGCCTCACCAGATGGAATATGTGGTGATCCATCCACAGGCAAGGCAGTTCTTCTTGAAGTCAAGTGCCCCTATTCCATACGTCACACTGTACCTACTCAAGCACCTTATTTGATTGCAGGAAAGAAGCATTATCATCTTAATAAAAGACATGATTATTATAGCAAAATACAATTACAATTGTGGGTAACAAAACTTGACGTATGTGACTTTGTTGTATGGACTCCAAATGGAATTTATATTGAAAATATCGTTAAGGACACAACTTACTGCCAGAAGATTTTAAAGAGAGCAGACTTATATTACAAGGGTGTTTTTGCATCAAAATATTTTTTAATACAACATTCCAAAAACTGATTTAATGTATATACATTTTGAAATGATATTCTAACTAAAGTTCAGATTAAATGTGTATTTATGTGAATTTCTTTATTCAGCATATGTCAATATAAAATTTTCTTTACTTGTTAATTTTGATGATTGATATAGCATTATGATGATTTTTAGAAATATATAACTGATTATAAATTATTGTCTCCCTATTGAATATGTTTTGTTTATTCACACAATTTTTATTTATTTTTTGAATAAAGATACTGAATTAAAAAATGAGTACACTGAAATTAGTTAATTTATTTTTATTGTTTGTTATATTTTATTAATTAGTGACTTTATTTTACCAAGACAAAATAAGAAACAATAATTCAAGTTTTGGACTGTCATTTTTTTATATAACATTAAAAAAATTTTGTATTAGAGAGATAATTATAGCATCATTCATAAACACTTTGTTTCTTAAAGTTTAGAAGATAAAAGCAGTTTGTGAATATTTGTGTGGCTATAGGCCAAAGTGGCCTTTGTAGTATATCCTTTAATATTTGGTTCCACTTTGCTCTTCGAATTACATTTTCTACAATAATCCTTCTATTTGCAATTGCCCTAGTTTTCATTATATCCTTTGCAGAAAGTGTGTTATTTTTAACAAAAGGAGGAATATTCAGTGCAACTTTTTTCTTTTCTAGAATGTCACTTATATCAAAGCCTTTATCTGCTAGTACAATATCACCAGGCTTTAGATACTCCAGCAATTTACATTTCTCTATTATTTGCCTATCAGTTATGGATCCACCATAGAGTTCGGAACAGTACATAACTAATCCATTTTCACTTACAGCTACAAG
>AYEL01071853.1:0-14011 GCA_000484575.1 Olivierus martensii
ATCCAACCAAATATTAACAATGCTCAAAATTTTGATGAACTTCACCTAAAGACACAGGTGTACGAATACTTTTTGTGTGCATAATCATGCAACATATTTCTTTGTTTGTAAGTTTCAAACATTTTTTCTGGTTATTTCGATCTGGTTGTGTTCCGAAAAATAAAGCTAACACTTCTAAACTACATGCATTTTTTATTTCTTCTAAATATTCATTTATGCTCCCGTGCAGATCTTTTTTCCCCCATATGTTGAGGTGTACGAATACTTTTTACACTCACTGTAGATATAAAAAAATACAATATCTCTATGAATAACATCAATCTTAAATGAACTAATGTAAAATATTTTTCATAAGTTTTTTTTACAGAAATAAAGCATAAACATCTATTGCAGTGGTTTCCAAACTTTTTGTATCTGCACCCTCTTTTCTCATAAAAACTTGGTATTCCCCTTCATTTTCATAAGTGTCAAATTTTATAAATACGAATTTACATAATTTTGTACGTTATTTTATATAATATTATTTTGAATATATTCTGGACTTTAATTTGAATGTGTTCCAACCTTAATTATTCGAATTCCATTCATCATTTATGTACTGATGCAGGTCTTATAATAGACCGAAAATGTTTTACTGTTTGTTAATAAAAGTTTTTTCCTGTTATAAAGGCTTGTCTTAACTTAGAATTAATTATAAAGCAGGTTGAACTTTATTTATTTGTATTTTATAAATACTTTCTACTTACAATTTAATGCTACAAAACAATATACCACATTCTATATAAATAAAGTTCTTATACATAAAAAATATATATTTATTATGATATAATAATTTTTAATAAAGTGGGTGATCGGTTAACGAACACATGTTTGAATAATGAACACTTCACAGAACAAACTGTGGGACCTGCGGACTGACGGAATGACAGGTCAGACCAGTGGCTGCATGTTAAAGCTGTGGCCTACCATTCTGGAAAATCCAAGGGTCCGACTCCTCCAATTATTTAGAAGGGATCTGGGACTGGACCATTGAAACCCATTCTTCAATCTTCCGGTTGACCCCATCATGGGTATTGGTCAGACTGTGATGATGGCGGCTCTAAGTGGCCGCTGCCAGATAAAAATATTCCATGAGGATATTTCGGCTTAACTAACGCTCTCTAAGTGGCTGCTGCCAGATAAAAATATTCCATGAGGATATTTCGGCTTTAAACCTCCAGATAAAAATATTCCATGAGGATATTTCGGCTTAACTAACCTACTGCCAGATAAAAATATTCCATGAGGATATTTCAGCTTAACTAATCTAATTGGAATGATTGGCTTAGGCCTTGCACGTTTGTGGACTTATGGGTAAGGATGGAAGAACTGGTTTTTCCCGATTAAATGAACTCGAAAACAACGTAAAACAAATGAAAGATTCATTAAAGAAGGTAAGAGAGAAAGATCTTCCAATTTTTTGGTGTTAGAATGGCACCCATACCAGGTTAAGGTCAATAGGCTTGGAGATCAGTGGCTGCATGTTAAAGCTGTGGCCTACCATTCTGGAAAATCCAAGGGTCCGACTCCTCCAATTATTTAGAAGGGATCTGGGACTGGACCATTGAAACCCATTCTTCAATCTTCCGGTTGACCCCATCATGGGTATTGGTCAGCCTTAAATACAGTCAAATCTCTTAAGTGGATCGGCTTCAGACTGACAAGAGAATAGCCATTTAACCAGGATTTCCACTTAACCAATGTCAATAAATTAGCATGCATATAACATAGAAAACATTATTTCTATAATCTATTACAAGATTTTTATTATCTATAAATAAATACAGTACATGCATTAAAAATCTATATTTCAAAAATTTATTTGTTAGATATCAATTACCGATTATTTCAGAGTTAAATTTTTTTTGAAATTCAAATATGTTTGACTTCAATTTATAAAAGGTTTCATATGAATTGCAACCAATTTGCTTCTAAATAATGTAGCACTATATCTAATGCTTTCATAATATCCATTAGTGAAGGTGGCTGTTCCTGTTCAGTCATTTCTTCATCTTCCTATGTTTCTTCAAAATCAGAGTTTGATGGAGGCAGCAGTGGTTCTTCCCCATCTATTTCTAAATCCTCATCAATAGCAATGTAGCTTTCAAAATCCAATACCAGGTCACTAAGAATAAGCTCATCACTCACTCTCGCACCAGTAATGGTCCACTTCTGTTATTGTCTGAAATTGTACATATCCCTGGCATAAGCATTAATTAATGTTAAAAATCCTGATTCATTTTAAGTGATATTATATAGTTATGCAGTATCCATTTATTCAAACTTCTTAAACATTAAACATTATGGAATCAAAACAGGTCTATGAGAATTTGATTCACTTAATCCAGATTATCCACTTATCCATGATCTACTTAGAAATTTAATTGTATAAAATATGTAATTATTATTATATTTATTTGTACATTTTATTAAATTTTTTAAATGATTACTAATTACAATATTCATATTAATTATTTGAGAAAATATGATTTAATTCCTATATTAAAAATAAAAATGAAGTTTTGGAAAGAGAGAGCTTACTTTTTTAGAATTATGTCTACTCTTTTAAAATGACACAAAATATCTTTAAAAACATAATTAATGGTATGATTATGTTGAATTTCATAAAACTTTATCAATTGATCCAAAAGGTATTAGAAGGAAAAGATAGTAATGTAGAAGATAGAAAATTATAAAAATATAATTTGTTAAATTAATAAATTATATTTTTATTATCCTTTCTTAAAGAAAATAAATTAAAAAATTAAATCATTTTATCTATAAATTTAAACATGAAAGAAGTTTCATATAATGTTTGTATTTCATATTAATAGTGGGACATTGAGATGTTCTTAGAAATAGGCTAATATTGTTGTGCTTTCCATTTAGTTGTTGCTACAAATTCAGTATCACAGGAACTGAGATGATAAATAATCTCAATCACTGTGATACTAAACAGTGTGGTAGTATTCAATATCACTATCACAATGTACAACCATAAACAATTACAGATCGCTTTGAATATAATATTAGCTATAAATTAAATTTCATTAAAATTTCATTTAATGAAATTTTATAAAAGTATCAGAAAACTTTATAAAGTAAGTTAGTCTTTAATATACAGTGAGTGTAAAAAGTATTCGTACACCTCAACATATGGGGGAAAAAAGATCGTTGATGTATGAATAATGTCATACATCAACATCCATCTCACTTCTGAGTAAGGTAAAATTTTACTTTACCCGATGCAATTGAGAATGTCGCGTCACTGACTCTAACCTACATTTATATAAATTCAATGGATAGTGACACCATGTCGCAAAAATTCTCGACAATAATCCAAGAATCTTATGTAGGTGTGCTGCGCTGGATCACTTTAGCATTTTAGCTGGATTATTGTCAAGAATTTCTGCATCATGGCATATCAGGCAGTACGGTGGCACTTATCTGATACTCTTTTACAAATGCAGGTTGAAGTCAGCAGAGCGACACACTCGATTGCTTCAGGTAAAGTAAAAGGTTACCTTTTAATTATTAATAGGAGAATAAAACAGCAATATAAGCAAGGTATTCACAGATTTATTAATCAGGAAAAACGTTTTTGGACTTGATTAGAGTCCATCATCAGTTCTACAATACTTAAGAAGGCATTCCATAATTCTCATACCAGTATCGAACAAATTTTAAACAGTAGAATCATAGAATAAAGAATAATATATTTAAATAATTTTTAGATAAATGGTTTTTACAACATTAGCAATTTAAAAATTTATGAAGGAGAAAACTGAACTAAATGCTAGTAATAACAATTTTGATAAATTGGCATAAGAGCCTATATTAATAATACACATATATACAATATAAGATATACTAAAATTAAAATTAAGGCATAACAGTATAATCAATATAGATATAGTTATACATTCACAAACAAGATATAATCATAAAAAATAAACATAGAAATGCAAATCGGACAAAAATAACGTATAAAAAATAAAATCGGCAACAAATTCGTCACTCCTCTTAGTCAGACCGCTTTCGATGTTTGACCCGGTCAGGAATAACTTCCTCCGTCTCAGACTCCCTGAACTTCTTCGCTGGGTCATAAACCTGCGTCTTTTTGTAACCGAACTACTCGATTATTTCTCGCGGCGACTTTCCGGCGCGAAGAGAATCGAGTATAGCCACTTTCCGATCGTGCTCTGCACGTGCTGATGACTTGGCGGCCATTTTGTGAATGCCTACTCTCTACCAAGGTCACTACCGTGTCACGTGCAAGTATAGCCAAATTCCCGCCAAAACAGAAATAGCGAAAATTCGTGCTTTAAATTTGTCCGGATTTACCTGCACGACCCTGTATATCATTTCATAATATATTATATATCAAATTTAATTTGTGTTAGAATCACTTTTATTTTTCTTTTGCCTGTAATCATTGAATTTTTAAGTTGTCAATATAAAAATAAAAACTGATATTTAAATGATTTGATCATTGACTTGCTCAAAATATAACATATCTAACGTAATTAGATTGTTTAATTTGAATATTTAAAGACATGGCACTGTTAGAATAATACTAACTTAAAATTTAAATTAAATTTTTGTAAATAATGTAAATAAATGTAATAATGTAAATAAATAATGTATATAATAATAATAATGTAAATAAATAATGTAAAATAATGTAAATAAATGTAATAATTTTGTAATTTTTGTAAATAATTTAAATTTAAATTATTTACAATATAAACTAGGTCTAGCATATAAAGCAAGAAATATATTTGCTTACTAGGACCATAGAAAAACAAGTTTAATTGGTACTTGTACTTTCAGACACAAAAAAAATCCATATTCAGTTCATCATAAGAATATGCAATAGAATATCCATTAAAATTTAAAATTCATTATATGTTGCCATGCAATGATTACAAGAAAAATAATTATATAATTACAAATAAAACATATTACAGAATAAAATATTAACAAAAAAAGCATAAATAAAAATAAAAATGTGAACATTCATAAAAGTCCATATTCAAATATGCTCCATTTGATTAAAACTATCTGTTCTAAAACTAAGGAATATTCTATGGGAGCTAAATATAGAGAGTCCTCAACTTATGATGGGTTCCATTCCAACGTCTCCGTCGTAAGTCTATTTTGACATAAGTTGAGGACTTCAATTCTCAATTTGTTTGATTTCCGTTTTACTATTTTCATAAATTAGATTTATATTTAACATAAAAAAGTTAAACTTAAAGCATTCCTTGCCTTCTTTTTTATATTGGAATTTTCATTAGTAGTATTATTTCTCTTACCAGACATGACAGGGTTACAATGAAATACAAAAATTATAACGAGAAATGAACACTTAGCGTATCTTACGAAATCAAACTGCTTAAGTTCATTAAATAACAACTTTAAAACAAGCACTTTTTAGCAGTAAACTCAATAGTTTTTTTTTATTTTATTTTGAGAAGTATTTTTGGCTAATTGCCATCCTCAGCACTATACATTAATATACAGAAGTATTCAAAAATTTGATTATTATTAACAGTTTCAGAAGAATGATTTTAAAAAATGAGCATAATGTTAAATTCAAAATTACATTAAATACTCATGTTTTCTTTTAGTGAAATCATATGAAATTATTATTTCTTATAGTACATCAATGTGGGCATGGAGTATCTCTGGGGCAAAGTGGTATGTCGGACGAGTCAAGACATAGCTACTTGTGATGTTTAATTGTGAGTTATCTGTCTGTGTCAGTGCTAAGAAACTTTCTATGTTGAATGTATTGAGTAGTGATGCTTTTTGAAGTGTTACATATGTCTTGAGATGTGTACAATTAAAACGAAAAATAGAATTTTATGTTTAATATAACATAATATTTAATGTGATGGGAGGGCTTGCTTTTCAACACAAATTCTCTCAAATTGGGGTGTCATTGAAGATATTGCTACTCGCAGTTATTTTTCAATCACTAGATGAGATTGACATTAATTTTTTTAAAACAGCTACAGTAGAAAGTTTTTGGGTATATGAATATTTGTACTGTATTTATAATCTCTTTGCTGATTCTTTTTTTACATCAATTTGAGTTTATTTTTTGTTTGTTTGTCTCAAAAATGATATTTTTGTTAATTCTTGCACACCCCTTAGTGGGTCATGCCCCACAGTTTGGAAAACAATTCTACTCTATTTGTAGTGTTTCAATATAATGCAGTTTTTTCAAATTTTATATATTTTATTGATTCACTTTGACGCAGTTTTTCAAACCATTATACTCACATAAATCCGAAATTGCACTAATTTGTTGCTTTGAGACTCCTACGCTGTCTCGCAATGTGTTTGATATCAGTTCAGTGCAATACATACGAAAGTCTACTGTGATCACAGTTCACATTTGTGATCGTTCATCAACATTATTTTACAGTTAAAGTTTAGCCACTATTATGCAAATTATGGATCAGTTTATACAAAACGATCCAAATTTTAATAGAAGTTCAAAGGCAAGATGAAATGTCATGGATGTGATGTCTTACTATCGATAGTTGCTTGCTGAATGAAAGGAAAAGGCAAATGATTTTTCATTGGGTGATTCTCAACAAAAAACAAAAAGTATCAAATGAGGAAGAACCTTCTTTATCACAAACAAATTATTTACTTGAATATTTTTGATTTATGAATACAAATCAATATTAGCAATAAAAATGTCTATAATTAATGTAATACAATAGTAATAATACATGTTACAAAATAAAAAAGTTACATATATTTTTATATTCACTGCCCTGTTTCATCAATCCCATTATTTATATGTTAAGATGACCTGGTTTAACATTGTTTCATTTAGCATTTGGTTTTTTTGGAACGTATCCACTGCGTTAAATGGGGTCTTACTGTGCTTGATTTATTTATGCTTTTATATATCATTTTGTTGATCTTAACAATTTTCATTCCCCAGTCAATTTTCTCTTGGTCTTCTTGCCAGTTCCACTTAAATTTTTGAAAAATTTCTCTTTTAGCATTTTCATAATAACTTATTTTCAGTTGAGTTTTTTTATAATTATTTAAACAATTTTTTAAAAAATCCTCAATTATCTAAGGTTTCGAAAAAAGAAATAAAAATTTTTTGATTTTTTTTCAAAATAAAGTTTTTTTTCTTATTAGTCAATCAAATTTTTTAGTAACTTTAAAACAATTTATAGCAGTAAACTCAATAAATATTTTTTATTTTATTTTGCAAAGTATTTTTGGCTAATTGCCATCCTCAGCACTATACATTAACATACAGAAGTATTCCAGCAGCATTTCGAATACTTCTGTATTGGTAATTAGCCGAAAATACTTTGCAAAATAAAATAAAAAATATTTATTGAGTTTACTGCTATAAAGTGCTTGTTTTAAAGTTATTAATCATAAATCAAGGACTACCTGTTCATATTTTCCTGAAATATGTAATGGAATTTGTATATGAATATTATAGAATATAAACAAACTGAATGTTTGCATTACTGATTTTCCTATATAGGAATTAAAGCTTTTGTGTATAAAAATAACTATAGCAGCTGAAGAAAGTCAAAAGTCCAAAAACATTTCTGCTTTTGTTTTATTTAAGGCAGGTTCCTTCATAAACACTTTTAACAAACCACGTTCTAACATTCAATATGAAAAACCATCGAAAACTACATTTTTTTATTATAATGGCATACAATTCTAATAAATAGCTTTTGATTATATTTACTTTTGCTATATTATATTGTTTTGTTTGCAAAGCAATTACAATTATTTTGCAAACAAAAGTTATGTAATTATATTATACATTCCATTTTATTTTTTACATACAAGTCAATCAAAAAAGTATTGGGACACAACAAACTGTCAATCATTTATTGAAAAATAAATAAATAATACACTGAAATTAATACTGTTTTCACTACAGTCACTATATAGAACTAAAACAAAGTTTTTAATCTAAAAATTTTTTCACTACAGTCACTATATAGAACTAAAAGTTTTTAATCTAAAAATTCAAGAAAAATAATAATAAATAAATAAATGCCACACATCTTGTGTTCAAAGAGAAAATCACATGCCCTCAAAAAAGTATTGGGACATAGACGAAAAAGTCAAAGAAATAGCCATAATTTGGTAGAATTGTCATTTAAAGTGCACTATGTAAGACATCTGAAATTGGAGAAGTTTATTTTAAGGTGATTTCAAACTTTCAGTATGGGTCGGAAAAAATGTGATATAGCATTAGATATAAGAAAACTTGTTATCCATCACTGGAATAGTGGGAATTCTATAAGAAATATAAGTAGAATGGTAAATGTGAGTAAATCCACTATTCATAATATAATTTCAAAATATCGGGAGACAAATCTCGTTAACAAAGCAAGAACTGGACGTCCCAGTGCTCTCTGAACGTGAAGAGAGCTGGATAGTAAGGAATATTCATTGTAAACCTAAAACTAGTGCAGTTAAATTAACTTTTGAAGTGCAACGAATGTTTAAGAAATCCACAAGTATTGAAATTGTAAGAAATGTTTTGAGGAGAAATAATTTTCATGGTCGAACAGCTAGGAAGAAACCATTCATAAATGAAGTGAATTGTAAAGCTAGATACTAGAATTTGCTAAGACATATATAAATCAACCTCGAATTCTGGAACTCTGTTCAGTTTGTAGATGAGAGTAATTACAGGTAGGCCTCGATTAATGCGAGTTCGAATAATGCTATTTTGATTAGTGCGACTTATAAAATTGATACCGTTTTTCAGTTAGTGTGAGTTTGAATAATGCGATATTCAATTAGTGCAACTTATAAAAATGATACCGTTTCGAACAAATATTCGATTAATGCGAGTTGTAAGTATAGACCAGTCTTACTAACAAAGGTCTGTGATTAATGCGAATTGTAAGCATAGACCAGTCTTACTAACAAAGATCCGTCCCCTTTTAAATTAATGCGAGTTATAAGCATAGACCAGTCTTACTAACAAAGCTCTGTCTCCTTTTACGAGTTGTAAGCATAGACCAGTCTTATTAACAAGGATGCACCTCCTTTTATGATGTCAATTAACAAATTACTGTTAATTTTCAGTTGGCCTCCTTTTATGATGTTAATTAACAAATTACCGTTAATTTTCGGTTAGAATTAATGCGAGTTGTAAGCATAGACCAGTCTTACTAACAAATGTCCGTCCCTTTAATGATGTCAATTAACAAATTAATGTTAATTTTCGGTTAGTAAAACCGAACGAGGAGCTTTTTATGATGTCAATGAACAAATTACCGTTAATTTTCGGTTAGTAAAACCGTGAGTTGTAAGCATAGACCAGTCTTACTAACAAAGCTCCGCTTCCTTTTAAGTTGTAAGCATAGACCAGTCTTACTAACAAATGTCCATCCCCTTTTACGATGTCAATTAACAAATTAATGTTAATTTTCGGTTAGTAAAACCGGACAAGCATTCTTACTAACAAAGCTCTGCCTCCTTTTATGATGTCAATTAACAAATTTCGTTAATTTTTGGTTAGTAAAACTGGACAAGGAGCAGTCCAAGAACAATAGTTAATTTTCGGTTAGTAAAACCGGACGAGGAGCAGTCCATGAACAGTCACATAATTTTCAGTTAATAAAACCAGACGAGGAGCAGTCCAAGAACAGTCACTTGCTCCGTCTCCTTTTATGATGTCAATTAACAAATTACCGTTAATTTTTGGCCTCTCCTTTTATGATGTCAATTAACAAATTACCGTTAATTTTCGGTTAGTAACAAAACTCCTTTTATGATGTCAATTAACAAATTACCATTAATTTTCGGTTAGTACGACCGGACGAGGAGCAGTCCAAGAACAGTCACTTGGCTTTGAAGGGGTAATAGACGAAGAGCAGTCCAAGAACGGTCACACGATTTTGAAGGGGTGAAACTGAGCGTCCAAGAACAGTCACTTGAGTGGATTTGAAGGGGTGAAACATCAGAAAGATGGGCTTTTTGCCGTTAACTGTTTAACATTACTGTACTATTATTTAGCTTTGCTATCGTATACATACAATATAGTACAGAATTTTCTCTTTTAAAAAGTATTTACAAATTTATCATAAGTTAAAGATGAAAAATAAATACGGTTTTATGTTGTTTATTGTTTTCGTATTATGTATATAATGTTTCCTACAAATGATTTGAGCAGTTATAATATCGAAGTGGCTACACTCCCGGCATACCGGGAAAAAGTTGCAATACTGGCAGTAAGTTTTTATTGGTTGTTTGAAGTCATGTGACTTTAGTTGGCACCAATTTTTAGAATATATTTAAAGTAATTCAACAAAATCTAATCGATATTTTTTGTATGTATAAAAATATTTTCATGAATTTATTTATTCAAAGTAAAATGAATAAAATTAATAATAATTTATTACTCTCCTATTTAAATTTTAAGATATATGTTATTCAACATTAATAATTATAGAAATATAGCTCCAATTTAAATAGGACAGTAATACTTTGAATAAATAAATAAATTAATGAAAATAATTTTTATACATACAAAAAAATATCTATTAGATTTAGCAGTTTGTTAAAAATTATTTTAAATATATTCTAGAAAAATCTTTTAAATCTATAATATATAATGTTTTAATCATAAAATTTCAGAACTTTTTGTTTAGTCTGGTTTTTAAAATTTTTTTTAAACAAAATGTTTTCTTTCCAAAGGAAAACTAATTTTACTGTAATTATCGCATTTTGAAATGAAGAAAAATTTCTTGACTTTTTCAATTTTAAAAACGCAAATGTTATTTCATTTAAAATGATTTTGATATTTTTGGTTTTTATTAAAGTCTATGATGATTTTTATTTTTATATTGGATCTGAGTACGAGTTAGAAAATTTTTGCACATTTTCAGTAATAACTGCTATCATTTTAAGTCTCTTTTGATAGCCCATGGGATTCTAGCACTTCTGGAAATCAGTGCTGGGATTTTGGTGTTCCTCAGCATGCTGGAATTTTAGCGCACTCGATATTCCGGGATTTATCATTCTCCCGGTAATCGTATTCATGTGACTTGGAACAACCAATCACAGAGTATGCCGGAATGTTTATTATATCCCGGTATGCCGGGAGATTAGTCACAGCCATTATAATATAAATTAATCATAAAATATTTATTGCACAAGAATCAAACCTAAATTATATTAAAGAATAACTCCAAAAAATTTTTTGCTTGCTTAGCGAAATTCAATGTATAATCCATTTGTTGCTCTATAGCAGTGGTTCTCAACCTTTTTTCTGTTGAGGAACATATTTTAAAATTTGGCAGCATACCTTAATATTTTAAATAATTTAGATTTAACAACGAATTTTTATTAACAGATTATTATATCGTATTTATTCTTATTTATTATATTCAGATTACAGACATACTCGTACACGGGATCATTCAATGGCGGCCCTTATTAAGTTAAAGCGCCACCTGCGCTATAACTTAATAAGGGCCATCATTGAATGATTTCGTGCGCCATTTTGTATTTTCATTGAAACTATAATTTTTTAATTTAATTTATATTCTTTAATATTTAAATTATGAATAACGACAAAAAATTTGAGTATCGCAGAAATTCAAGGGTTTGATTTTTCAATGGCGGCCCTTATTAAGTTAAAGCGCCACCTGCGCTATAACTTAATAAGGGCCATCATTGAATGATTTCGTGCGCCATTTTGTATTTTCATTGAAACTATAATTTTTTAATTTAATTTTTATTCTTTAATTTTTAAATTATGAATAACGACAAAAAATTTGAGTATCGCAGAAATTCAAGGGTTTGATTTTTCTAACGATACCCTATTTATAGGAATCGGTATAGTGGTTCGACTGCAAAACGGACATCCAGCCAACTATATTTCACTATTAATATATATCGGGTGGCCAACTTGTTTGTCATTAAGATCGACTTTATATGTTAACAAAATGAGTTCGCGATCTATCTTCGAAATTCCTCGTTTGATGGTGAGAATAGATATAGGAGCCAAAACCACATATCCCAAAACGAGATATCCGGCAGCGGCGACGGTTTTTTTTACTTTACTCATAAATCTCAAACACAATAATTCACTTCAACTCTCAATTGTCAATTCATAGACGCCATGTTGGCATCGTCAGCGAATTTAGAATTTTGTCCAAATGCTCTGAGGCTATCGGCTATTCTGTTTTGGGCCATACTCAGCAATAAAGTGAAATTTTGGCTTTAGTTGTCTAGAGAAGGCACTATGCAGTAAGAGAGTCGTCCGTAACTTACGAAGATCGACTACAAATCGTCCCGCGATCGACCTGTTAGCCACCCCTGATATATATGATTCATACAATTCTTATATATACAATTCATTCTTAATTTTTCGCGGCACACCGTCAAAGGTTTAGCGAAACACTAGTGTGCCGCGGAACAGTGGTTGAGAACCACTGTTCTACAGACATCAAGTTGATATTGAACTTCTCGCCAAACATTTTACAGCATGTGTTTATTGATCTTGGATATCGCTGTCTGGATGTACTTTCTTAATTACATCCAGACAGCGATACAAAGTTTCAATTAGTGATAGATAGTAAACTTCACTCTGCACATAATCCCACAACAAAAAGTCTAGTCAGATTAGGTCTGGAGATCATATTCACTGGCTATGTTCAGCAAATTCAACAGTTCTAAGTGAACAGATGAATTGTAGCGGTAGCGGTTGGTGTATCTGCTGAACCGCAAGTAGTAACGGGACGCTATTATTGAAAGAAAATGAAGCCTGTTGTAAACACCATTAAATACGTTTACTCACAGATATTTTATATATTATCATTTGTTCCTTTGGATTAATAACATCTATGGGCGCAGCCATCTTGAAATAACTCAAAATGTTTTGGATCACAGATTAAGAGATACCATAGATTTTAAGGGATAGATGGATTTAGGTATTTTCTATAGGACCGAGTGAAGCCAAGCAATACAGTGAAGCTACTATTTGAATTGCTCTCATTGGTTACTGAAAAGTCAGGGAAATACGTTCTACGACGAAACGACACCATCTATGTCATAGATTTTCATCTCTTTTGAGATATATTTTAGTCAATTTATTTTCCTTTTTTATTTAAAATTAAAATTATTTTAAATTATGGTAATGCATTGTGCAGCATATGGCTGTAACAATCAGCAAAGAAAAGGTGATAAAAACGCAGAATTTTCATAGGTGAGGAAATATATTTTTTTAATGGTAGAATTCTACTTTGACTGCCTTGCATTTTTTTTTGTGACCCAAGTATGATGCTTCTATGAATAATAATTCATGTTATAGTGTAACTTAATGCCTCACTTTTTCGTGCTTGATAAAGTAGTTGTTAGTTTCCCTTAAAATCTGAGAGATACAGATGGGAAACTTCCTATATCTACAATGGAAACTTTTCTGAAATCACGTGATCAGATTCAACCAATGAAATGTTTCGCAAAGCCTAAACCTAACTCCGCGGCGCTACTATCGCATTCGTCATGACGACGTATCACAGCTCGACCATGTGCCCATTTTAACTCCGCGGCGCTACTATCGCATTCGTCATGACGACGTATCACAGCTCGACCATGTGGTTTAACGTCATATAGAAATTTTCCGTGGCCAACGAGAAAGAAAGAAGCCTCCACGTGATCACGTGACGTTACGTGATCACGTGACGTTAGTGGATGACATACAATATTGAAATCTAAAAAGACAATAAGAAAACTATTTGAAATATATTTCAAAGTTTGACAAAATGATAAAAATTATTAGTGTTACAGTCTTTCATATTTTTTATGCCGTATATTACAGAAATAGATTATTAAATGTTTTCAATTCGCTTTTTATTATCTTAAGGTAATATCTTTAATATTATACATCAAAAAATATTTTTGAATGATAAAATTTTCAAAAAAAATTATATATACATATATA
>AYEL01071854.1:0-12599 GCA_000484575.1 Olivierus martensii
ATCTTATCTACATAAATTTTACCACTGAAACTGATATGTGAAAATAAGAATGATCCATATCGGTGTTTTGTTCGATATATAATTGAATTGTAAAGATAATGACATGAATGAAATACTCTGTATACTAATAACTTTGAACTTGTTACGTATAAGTATGTAAATGAGCGAGTGCGGAAGTGATCGTCACTCGAGTATAAAAGAACGACGCAATCGACAAGTTTTTTGAGGTCTGAATTTCCAGACGTAGAATTGGTGAAAGTGACATTTGAGTTCTTGTAAAGATGGACGATTGTTTGAAGTTGTATCGGTAGTGGAGGTATTAGATCTAAGTAATATTTAAGGTTCCTTTTTGTGAATAATTGAATTTTGGATATTTGAATAGAATTAAACAAGTTTCGTTGATTAACTGCTTGTTGCTTTATTATAGTTTCAATAAAGCATTTATTAACACTCTTGTAAGTGTATCAAGTTTAATAAATTTATATTTTCTTATAATCTAACTTGTTTGAGAATTTCTTTAATTTATTAGCGTAAGTTCTAACATCGTTTTTTGTCGTTTCAATCTAACACTTATTCGTTACTTCTAGTGATAAGTTCCGGTTTCGTTTTGCCGGTTTGTTATTTATTATTAGATTGTTTTTTTTAGCTAATTAGTTTTAAGTTAGAACTTAGTTAAAGACCTGACTCAGGCCGAACTCTGGAATTTGCAGAGTCGCTAACCGTTAGGCTTAGTTATAATTAATAGTATTGCACCCGTTCTAATCCGCGACTTTGCAGAGCAGACAAAATTTCTACATTTAAATTTCTGCAGCGCTTGCTGTTATACTTTTATTCAATCGTGTCTCGCTTGGAATGACTTTTTTGATATCATGAGCTGAAATCTTAAAAATCAAAACGGCGGAAACAATAGTTAAGTTGATCAACTTACTCGAAGTAAAATTTTTAGTCTTGAGAGCGAAGCTTTCGAATTAGTCAAGTATGGAAACCATATTTCTCTCTATTTTGATATATATTTCTTGTCCAAAATCTATGACGACTTTTTCGTTTTTGTTTTAATTTCAACATTAATAAGGAGATTTTTGCGAAACACAATAACTGTTAAAATTATTGTCATCGTCCATTTTTGTTTGACTTTTTTAAACATCGCAAAAGACCGCTGCAATATACAAAACTCAGATTTCTATACATAGATGGCCTGCTCATTGTTTAAAAGTGAAGCCGTAAACGGTTGGATCAATGGTGGGATACTTTCACGAATGTACAGTCTATGACAGAAAGGTTTTGACATTACCGTAGGGGCTGTATTAGAGGAAGTAGTTTCGATTGTAAAGTCTGGAAAATCTCCGCACAGCAACTTGTAATGAAGTAGACTGTTCTTACCCGCGGAGAAATAGGGGTCTGGAATATTTCACAGAGGGGAGAATTTCTATGACGAGTACGTCATAAGTAATGCGATCTGTATTCTTCTTTCACTTTCCATTTTATTAAACACAAAAGACAATTTTATTTTTTATTATGCTCTTTACAAGTTATAAAAACTCACTATTGAAATTATTATCATTATAGTTTAGATAATTGTATAATGTTTTGTTTTTTGTTCTGTGAATATAGAAGTGAAAATTTCTAAGTTTAAAAATCTTATTTCGATATGATTTTTTCATATAAAATTTGTTTTTAATTGTAAGATAAAAAATACACATTAAACACTCAAAAGTTCGTTTATTTTAAGTATTTTCAAATATGCATATAATAAAAATATGAAACTGTATAATACATAACATATTATTTAATGGGCAAAGCCTAGAACTTTGGTGAAGTTGAAAAACAATTTTTTTTATAATTTGCTATTCTTCGAATTCTTAATATTGAAATATATTGCTGTAAAACATTATTATACGCTAGGTAATGGTTATAGAATAGCTTAGAGAGGTGCTTTTAACATGTTTACAGATTCCAGATTATGAAGGATGCATGCGGGATGCACCCTATTAGCTTTGATAACTTTGCTGCCTTCAGCACTTATCATTACATGCATTTATCGTCGATATTATTAAGAAGATCAATCGTGGATGACCTGGTGATTTTTTAGGTGATACGCTCCCCCCTCTCTTCGTGCTGCTTTAGAATGTTGTAAACTGTTTGCCTACTTATTTGTAATATATTCGCTATGTCTTTCACAGGCATCCCGTTGTTCCTATGATGAATGATTAGCAACCTAGAACTCTTAGACGTAGTAGTTGGCATTTTGAAATAATTCGCACTCAACTTCAACAATCTAGTTCATGCCTTTAAATACGGTATTAAACGACACTTCGGTATGCAACGCATCTTATTACTTAATAATTCAGTTATTGCCAGTAAAGTTACGATCCTAATTTATTTCATTAATATTTTTTACGTTATTTAATGTATTAATAAAAGTTAAGAGCAAAGTATAGTAAACGAAATCTTTTTTTTTTGCATGTAAACGCTTAAATATGCAATATTCCTTCCACTCCCAATTGCTAATCAACCGATGGAATGGTTTAACCCAAATTGTAACCTACAACGATCAACAACTGAAGTAATGACTCAATCAGTTTTTGCGTATTGTACGAAAGCCCAACCTTTTCCGCTGTTGTCACAACCTTTCTGTCAGACTGTACATTAAAGCTATGATAAATTGACTTTATTTCGGTGGCCAGACGTAACCCATTTATTTTAAAATATGTGATGAACAGATCCTAATAGTTAATAAAAAGGATGTAGTATAGGAGTGGGCAATTATTTTCTGCCGAAGGCCGAATAAACAATCTTCAGAACGAAGCGGCCGTATAAAAATTGAATTTACTAAGGACGAATTTAACATTATGGCGCCATTATGTAATGAAATTATTGATGATAATATTAGCTAATCTATTAATAATTAATAAGATGTAGTATAGGAGTGGGCAATTATTTTCTGCCGAAGGCCGAATAAACAATCTTCAGAACGAAGCGGCCGTATAAAAATTGAAATGTACTGTACCTAAGGACGAATTTAACATTACGGCGCCATTATGTAATGAAATTATTGATGATAATATTAGCTAATCTATTAATAATTAATAGAACTACTTTGACATAAAATGACTATTCACCTTCAAGTAAGATTTATTCTTGCACAAACATATTCGTCTCACCATCATACGGGACAAGAATAATGGTTGCGCCAGTTTATCTGCACACGTTCTTGTCAATCTGACTATCGTGTGTAGCCACTTATGCACAAAGAATATATTCGTGATCGATATTATTTTTAAAATATACTTTTCTTGTGTTATTTTCTTAGTTTTTGATAAAGAATTCAAAAGATCTGGAGAAACTATTTTTTTTCATTAGAAACACAGAAAGTTCTATGTTATTTTCTTAGTTTTTGTTTGTATGCAAAGAGTTCAAAAGCATCCTAGAAACGAGTGGCCTTGGTCCGGCCGGTCCCGAATACCCCGATCTCCACTATCCCCCGAAAGAATAATAAATACCCCGAATTCGGACTGTGCGGGCACTCTGATATCGTGCAGGTGTCCGAGAGGGTGTAGGAAATAATGTTATCAAATTGATTACTAACAACCTATTACATCAGAATGTTACAAAATATTAGATACCTACTTAATTTTGTAAAAATAAATTTATAACTTAATATGATTGATGAAATTTACTATGTTCATAGTTAATTATATCATCAAAATTTGGAATAACTCAATTGTGTACGTGTATACTGGCGATAGTATCCACTATTTTACACTACAGAATATCCGTTACTTTATTTTCTCTTTTCGAGTAGAATTTTACAAATGTGGGCCTTGAAACTGTAATATGTTTTAGTTTATGCGGTGGGCCGTATAAGATGCCTTCGCGGGCCGCCTTTTGCCCACCTCTGGTGTAGTACCCAAAAATGGAGTATTGAACCATTTTTTTATTATAATTTTTTATAAATATACGTTTTCGATAATTCGAATGAAGTGCTCAAAATATTCCAATTTTCGCTTTCTAATCGTTTAATGTTTTGAGGAAGGAAAAAATAGATTTAAAGGCCATCGAGGGTAAATTGTTCAAAAAAAACCATTATTATAGGTATTTATGCTAAAAAATGTAGTTATGAAAAAATAACAGGCACAAACAGAATGATTAAAATTTTATTTCATTGACAAAGATTATAATCAGATAATAAACAAGAACATAATTACACTATTAATAGCAAAACCTAGCATTATTAATATCAAATAATAGCACTATTAATACAAAATAATATAAGGCAACATTTTAGTTTACCTGCCACAATGCGATAAAATAATGGATATATGCTTATTGAATATTTCTAATGTTTAAGCTTAGAATTTGTTTCAATCTTAAATTATTACATATCTTTAATTATCTATTAAATCGAATACAGTTGTTGTAAATACAACAACGTCAGTTTCTTATTTTAAGCGGTGAAAGTAGAATCTTCCCAAATGAAAAGCATTTCCTACCTTCTATCACCTCGTATTTGCTCATTCTTACATCCATACGCTAAACAATATACTATATATCAATAACGCAAAACACAAAAAAAGCAATCACAAATAGCGAGAAATGTATTCAACTAACGACTCGGCAAACGTAGACTCAGGCTTTGTTCCCAGCGGCCTCGGTCAGCTCAAGGTCAGGGGAGAACAATAGAAAGCAGACTATCTATGGTATAGAAATCTGGGACAAAACTAGAGTCCTTACAAGTTAGATATAGAGTAGGTCATTCCGCCGCCATTTTACATCCTCTGCCGATCGATAATCACGGATAACTTTGTGAAAAGTAAACCATAATATATATTTCTTTTCTAATTTATAAATACAAAATTAAAAAAAGAAATAATATATAGTATTATTTCTTTTTTTAATTTTGTATTTATAAATTAGAAAAGAAATATAGTATTATGGTTTACTTTTGACAAAGTTACCCGTGATTATCGATCGGCAGAGGATGTAAAATGGCGGCGGAATGCTCTACTCTATATATCTAAGGGTTCTACAAAACTTTCGAATTTCTGCTGTAGTGGAAACAACGTAGAGCAGAAGACAGACAACAACAAGTTGTTCTGTTTCTATTGTCTGTTTGCTGTTTCTGGCGATGTGGAATCCAGGCTTAAGACTCTCGACAGAAGTCACGGAACTAACAGGAACACGTGCACAGATTAGAAGACGCGTCTTAATAACATTTATTATTTAGTTATTAAATCATTTTCGTTTATATTATAAAATTAATGTCTCTAAATCAGGCGCATGCGGCCCTCGGAGCTACTTAATGCGGCCCTCCAAGCTAACAGCCATAATACTAAAAATTTTATCGATAAATAAAATAAATAGAAAAAAATCACATCTGTTCTATATCTCAGCAGTATAGTTTATGTAATTTCTAGAAATGTAATAAATAATAATTCATATAGTAAACTGTAGACGTCATTACAGTGTCATATTTCCGAAGATTTTAAAATGCATATTTCTTACAAAAATAATTTGATTAACCGTTAACCAGAATAAGCATCATTGCGTAATATATCGGTTGCAAAATACATTCAAAAATCAAATAAAATCATTTTGTCGATCAATCATCTCAATACTTTTCGTAATTTCAGTGTTTGTATTTAATATTTGTGCAATTTCCTGTTTTTAATTGTTGTTTCAAATTTAAAATGATTAAATTATAATTTTAATATATAATGTAATTATAAGAATTTCGACCCTATTGAGCTTCTCTGAAAACGGCATTTCACTTTTTCAGACTGCCGGCATTATTCAAACCCATGATTCATATAACGGCCAATGAAAGTCTACTAAGAAAATTGGCTTACTTTTAACTTGTCACCCTTTTATGATATCTTAGTCAACAAATGCACCGCTTAGGATCTTTCTATTTTAGCTATATAATTTTCTAAGAGAATTTTATCACCTCAGAAAATTACTAGATGAAAGTGGGATTTTGGGAGATTTTTTTTGCTATTTTGATTTACGCCCCTTTCCAATCAGATAAATCACTAAAGGGCAGAATCACTTCCAACTATGGCTACACCCACATCCGTGAAGGGGGGCCAGATTGTGAGGTCTAGTGAAAAATTTTTCGGGGGTGCTGGGCTTGGCCTGGCACCCCGAAAAAATTTCTGGTCCCGTCCAGAGAATAGGGCCGCATCTCGGGAACGGTATTTACTGAAAAAAATTTTTTCACTAGATGCGGCCCTAGGCGCTATTTCATTGATAAGATATGGCTCTTTCTCCCAAAAGTTTGCCCACCACTGCTCTAAATAGTATATAAGTATTAATAAATGATCAATTTGTCTTTTTTGCTTTTCTTATTGAGAAATCTTAGTCCAGTCTGTGGTAGGGGCGCTAGTTGTCATGGCTATCTCTACTACATCTGTATCTCTTAATCTGTGTTTCGGATAGTAGCTTACCAGGGGTGCTCACTTTGGTGCGCAGAACGCATCGCTTTTAGTTGTTGTGCTCATGCGTCGTCATCGAGACTCCGATAGCAGGTATGAGCAATCTTTTTCTATGTAAGGGCCACATTTAAAGCGTTCGAATTGACGCGGGCCGCACACGAAAAAAGAAAAAAAATACATAAATCACAATTATTTATTCATATATGATTATAAATTAACAAAGGTATATTTAATGTGATTTGTGGAATTGATATAAACGTAATATATCCGAAATATTTGGTTGAATATTAGTCACAACTAGTTTTAAATTATTTTTGAGATGTGTGTGTTGGTCGATTTCTTGTTTTACTTTTACTAAACACATTGCAAGAAAAAACTGTTCACATACATAAGTTGTAGAGACTAACGATAGAATTTTTGCTAAATACTTCCTTAAGTTCGGAAATTGATTTTCTTTGATAAAAGTTTTATAAAATGTATCAAATTTTTTCTTTAATTTAAAGTATCTTTCAAATCTAAATTACTTTACAAGT
This sequence comes from Olivierus martensii, assembly GCA_000484575.1. Classification (NCBI taxonomy): domain Eukaryota; kingdom Metazoa; phylum Arthropoda; class Arachnida; order Scorpiones; family Buthidae; genus Olivierus; species Olivierus martensii. The sequence goes on from AYEL01071854.1 coordinate 6,965, forward strand.
CTATTATCTCCAATTGAAGTTCATTTGGTGAATTTTCTATATTTACTGAAAAAAATGCTGTAAAAATCCGTATTTCGTTTTCTCAGTTAAGGATTTTTTTATTTTAGTTATTTATTTTGTAATATTTTATGCGACGCGGACTGCCCAATATATTAATTCGGGCCACTGGTTGCCCATCCCAGTCTGATATCACTATACAAACAGCGTTTCATCGGCTTTCATCTGTTTTGTTTTATATTGTATGTTTTACAATACAATATAAAACAAAATTATAATATATGTTGAGATTGAATGATTGACAAATATAATAATTTCAAGCAAATATTATATTCAAGAACAGCGAGAACACAAATATTTAACTTGTTAGAACATTAGAGATCATTTGTATTGTTTTGCATAAACAAGTAACAAAAAATATTGCCATTTCAACACAGATTGAAAGATACAAATACTGTATATATGATTGTTATAACTGTATTTTTTGGCTTTGAATTAATTAAAATTCATTTATTGGTAAATACATATAAATTTAATAAAAATTAAATATTTCATTCAAAATATTTATTTATTTCCATATTTTATTACATTATACTGAAAATTATTGTGTGATTCAATTTACTTGTTTTATTATGTAATCATTTACACAAAATTTATAATTTAATAAATTTTTCATTTCGATTTTAATGAAAATCTATATTGATAAAGTATGAACATTTTTGTGGTAATTAATAACAACATTGAAACTTCAATATATTTTAACAATTTCGCTATTTTATTAATTTCAACAATAAATGTAAAAAGAGAATTACTGCACGTTAACTGGAAATCTCTCAACATGAGAGGAAGTTCCCGGGAAAAAACTATTTTACAACGAAAATGACTGTTGTCGTCTATATAATCTAATACTTTACTTGTTAATAAATTTCTTGGTGCAACTTTTTTATTAATAAATTACAGATTAAACTGTAAAGTTGTGTTTTTAAATTCAACAACTTAGGCGGCGGCTGGGAAAGTGTCTCGATGATGACGTCATGAGCAGAAGTCTTTTCCCGCGCAGGCAAGTTGCTCTACCTTATATCTATATACCTTGAGTAGCGTAAATGAAATCCCTACCAAACATGACGTCACTCAATCAACAAGTTCGATAGTAGCGCTACTTAGAAGACGCGCAGCTACTGTAACCAGGGTATGAAACTTCCCAGTGGTTAGGCATCTGCTTATTCAAGGATTTTAAAATTTCATGGTGGATATGTGGTGGAATCCCATCTGTTACAAAACTGCATTTGGTTTATCTTGAAATAGCTATGGCATTAAACATAATTCTAACTTGTCCGTGTAAATGATTCCTGTGATTGTTTTTTTTTGCAAAAGAAGAAAGGACCATAAATTTATCATTTGTCTAAACACAAAACATGTTAACTTTTGGGATGTCTCTAACATGTTTAATCATAATATGAATGTTTTCATTTCCTTGTGTGTCCATTTTGTCTAGAAACTATGCCTGAAACATGAAATGTTGCCTCATCTCAAACAAATGTTGGATAACAACATGTCATCTGCAATACAACATGTGTATAATATAATGTAATAAATTCAGAGCAAATTAATAATGTAGTTTAGTATTGTTAGATGTGATCTGTTGAAGTAACTGGTGATGATAAGGGTATAAAGCAATGTATTTATGGAAAATTTTCTATATAGTTATTTCATCAGACTTCTCTGGAAGCACTGCTGAATATGATCAAAGTCTCCTCACTGGTGGCCAATCAGCCACAACTTTTCTTTTTACAGATACAGCTTATATCAATAAATAGCCGATATCATGTATAAATTGATTTTTCCTATGGAGAATTATTGTTGAATTGTCTAACTGCTGCTACTGATTTTGATGAAAATTGCTTTACTACGAATTCTAGCAATAAAAAGCAGAACTACTGTCCTGCATGTGTGGAATAAAACTCTTTAGTATCACAAACTGCTCGATCTGATTATTGTGAACTGTTTTTTTTGTATAATAATTTTCTATAATTGTTCACATCATTTATAGATATAGTATATTTAAAATGCTAATCCAAAACTTATTAAAATATCTTTTATGAAATAGATAATTTTATTGTTATAAACTTTAAAAAGAAACATTAATACAAGCATATTTTAATTAAAATTATTCTAAATAATCTTTAAAAAGTATCACATTTTATTTTATTATTAAACTTAAAATATATATTGACCGGCGATTATGCATAATCACTTTTACCGTAACATATACACATTATATATCAAGAGAGTTCGTTAACATCCAGATTGTAAATCCAGACTCATATCCTCAAAAAGACTGGAAAGAGTGGAAAAGACGTTGAAAATGTACTGAAACGGCTAGAGATAATCGAAGTTAAAGGTGAATGAGTGCTAAGAGGTATTGTAAAAGAGAAACAACAGTAACGCTATAATTAAATTATTAATGAAAACAAAAATGGGAAATTTCATATTTATCAAATTTATGAACTATCAATACATTTTGGAAATTATACAAAAATCGCTTTAAAAGCAATATATTCAGCGATATTTATCAAACTTACCAAATTCATTTGGGAAGTATACATAATCGCCGGTAAAAATGAGAAATTAGTGAAATTTATCAAACTTACCAAAATGATTGGTGATTATGCATAATCACTTTTACCGTAACATATACACATTATATATCAAGAGAGTTCGTTATTTCTGGCTAGCATAAATAAAAATGTTTTTCAAATTTGAATTATTTTCTCTCAGTTTCTTTTATTTTTTTATAAACTGAACACTAATAAGTAAGATATTTCTCAGATATTCTAACATTAAAGAAATTCGATCTAAATCAGATATTTATATTAATTTTGAACATAACATAATTCATATAATCTATACCATAAAAGAAAATTCATTAAAACTATGGAATATAGAAAAAAATTATTCAATTCTGTCAGAGAAACTTAATCGAAATTTTATTAACAGTAATTTATCAGATAATTGGCACTATATTATTGAATGCTTCACTTCCTTAAAAAAAAAGAATTTCCTGTTAGTGTGGCAATAGGATACTGATCTAGTTACATTTGTAATTGAAGCAAGAAAGGTTCAACAACCAAAAAAACAATGTTCAAGTTATTTATTTTCATTCTTTTTTTGGTTAGCGGTAAGAAAACTTTTATTTGTTAATGTTTATACATTTTAAATTAAATACTGAAAAAATTAGTAGTGAAATCATTATCATATAAATTTATGATCGATAGATTAATTTTTTATGAATATACTTCAAAACTCAACTACTTTGTATTTGTAGTTTGCTTGAATATTTACATATTCCGCAATAGTTTTTTAAAATAAGTAATTATTGATAATGTTTAATTTTCTAATTAAACCAAATTATGCTCTTAAGTAAAGGTTTCAAAATTGTCATTTTTGAAAACGGCAATATCGGACAGCTAATATAAGTTTTGTTCATGATATCTTTTATAATTATTTTAATCACTAATAATGTAACTGAAAAATAATTTAAAAAATATGGTATTATTAGTATTAAAATAATATTTAAACACATTGTTTAGGGAACGATAGAAAATATGCTTTATTAGAACTGGAATATACTATATATTAATGGAATTGTATTAAATGTATATTAATGGAAAATAATATTACTATTAAAAACGTAAACTAAAATGAAAATATTTTTTTTTATAGAAAGAGGTAATTTAAGTACTAAAGTAGTATTATATACTGCTATTTACAAAATACTGTAGGGATTATATGTGCATAAGTAAAATTTTTTGTTCTAATTAAATAAACATAAGAGGATGCAATACTAAATAATGTTCAATATCAATCCTACATCTTTTTTTGTTTTCTTTTTGACAACAGATCACGCCCACTTCCGATCATTGATCACTAAATGGCAGAGCGAAAACGCTCTGCCACGGCTGTCCATCTCTGTGGCAGACTTGATTTCGCCCACATATTGCATAGTCATCGCTTTTTATTAGACCGTAAAATAAACTTTATAACGAATTTCAACGCATTAGAAGCACATTATGCTTCCATCGCACCCATTCAGTCGACCAGTAGGCAAAAGAAATTCAGTAAGAGGAATGCAACTAAAAAAATTAAGAAATATTGAATATTCTTTGAATAAAACTGCAACGCAAAAATACATAAAATAATGTGTTATATATTTTATTGAATTTGATGGATTTATACCAATTTAATTTATTATATAATTACATGAAATTACTGAACAAATTGCAGCACAAATACAATATCAGAGGGTGTAATTACTCTTTAGCATCCCCTTGCCTGCGCCACTGCGGCCGATTATAGGATTATTAATATTATTTCGAAATGAAAATTACTGACATTTGTAATTCATATGATTTTTTATCATATGAATTACAAATATAGATATAAATATTATCAAATTTTTAGTATATGAAGCAATGTGATTTTAAACAAAATCTTGTTTTTTAATATTCGCGAATATTTTTTTCATTATTATGCCCCTTTCCAATCAGGGAGATTACTAAGGGGCGGGGACAGTTCCAATCAGGGCTGCACCCACACCCGTAAAGGGGGCCGAATGATGAAGGACTGGGATCGCCGGGCCGGGCCCAGATCCCCGAAAAAACTTTTCAAGAGATCTTCCACGCTGAAGGATCCGGGACGTGAACCCGGGTCCTTCAGCGTGGGGCCGGATGACCGAGTGGGCTCGGATTCTACTCGGCCATCCGGCCGCCATTCATGAAAATTGTAAATAATCTCTCTTACTAAACGATGAATTAATTTTACATATTCCAAACTCGGATACTTTCCATCATAAATCAAAACAGTCCAATCCAACATTAATGTCGGCCGGATTGGCCGCGTGGAAACGCTTCGGCTTTCCACTCTGGAGGACCCGGGTTCGATTCTCGGGTCCCACCCTTTGAAAATATTTATCATAGGGTCCGGGCCCGGCCCATCGATCCCCGTCCTACACAATCCGGCTGACCCCTCCGCAGGGGTGAGCAGCCTGTGGAAGGGCTTGTTTCGCCCCGTCACTTACAAGGAAAGTTAGGCAACCCGGAAGTTCAAAAAATTCTGAAAATTTGTGCGCGAGTGTAGTTCATTCTTAACACAAAACTATTTTTTGTTTTTGCCAAATAATGTGATGAGGGGGTGAAATAACCTCTCGAAAAAATGCGTTTTGAAACGAAAATCCAGGCGGCGTTGATTACCAGATTTACTATTTACCGGCATTGTCTACAGGCGCTAGTATATTTGACTGATGTATTGTTGTTTCAAGTTATAAAATAACAGTTAAAACGTAACTTGAAACAACAATACATCAGTCAAATATACTAGCGCCTGTAGACAATGCCGGTAAATAGTAAATCTGGTAATCAACGCCGCCTGGATTTTCGTTTCAAAACGCATTTTTTCGAGAGGTTATTTCACCCCCTCATCACATTATTTGGCAAAAACAAAAAATAGTTTTGTGTTAAGAATGAACTACACTCGCGCACAAATTTTCAGAATTTTTTGAACTTCCGGGTTGCCTAACTTTCCTTGTAAGTGACGGGGCGAAACAAGCCCTTCCACAGGCTGCTCACCCCTGCGGAGGGGT